>QEOT01123670.1:59506-78955 GCA_003123785.1 Pterocarya stenoptera
AAAGTTGCTGTCCACTAATTAAATAGCTATTATTAGTACATTAAAATACTGCTAAGCAGAGTATCACATCTTTCACGTGTAGGACAATCTTTATCTTGTAATTGTGTGAAGTGTTGCAGATTATTCAATGAACCCTCATTTAAATTCAAGATGTTTTATCTGCAATAATTTCTTGGGGGCCCAAATCAGGATTTTGATACCATTTTTTATTCTTTTATGCTCCCTATGAAGGAAAAAGACGAGTCCCAAAGGAAGACTAGAACTAGTGGGGGGAAAATATTTTTGTAGACCACAGTGGGGAAATTGCCAATGACCTTCACTTCCTCTTCCTCGATCACGAGAGTTATGAAAAGTTATGATTTTATATATGGAAAGTAGTAATATAAAAAGACACATGAGATGGTTCGAAATTGACTTTGGTTGACTATGAGCGGCATACATGGTGATATCCGTGCCACTCATTGATAAGATCTTTGTGGTTGAAATGGAGAATGGACAACATGGATTGAGTGATGAGGAGAGCTAATTTTATGGAAGTTCAAAGGCAATAAATCGATCTTTGAAACATCCAAAAAGTTGGATTAAAAAAAATAAATAAAAATAAAAACTTAACAAGTTTTATAAAAAAGTTCTGCCACTTTTGCGTACTTCACTGATATGATTGGATAAAACAGTTATTTTATATTAAAAAAAATGACACAGTCAATTACAATAGTGGAGTACACAAAAAATACGTAAAAATGACTATAAAGAGGAAAAAGAAAGAACGTAAAAATGTGAGAGAGGGAAGCTATTTATAGTGAGACTAGAAGATGCTATTTATAGGTCTTTAGCCATGTACATAACTTTTAACTAACATGACAAGCTGACTATTATGTGTGTGGTTTGACTGGTTGCCTAGATCTCTATCATTCAAAGTAGATAAATTGCATTAATGTTACCGATCAATGATTCTCACACGGTCCAAATAGGCAAATACAATAAAAGAAATAAAACTCTCCATAATTAAAGCCCAATTGAAGCCCATTTCATATTATATTGGAGCCCACCATAAAAGAAGAAAGAATAAGAAGAGGCCTGTTAGAAAGCTATAATTTGACATAAACACAAGATTAAGGCAAAACAACTGATAAAGGCGGGACATAAAGATTACTGTTTTGGACGTTGAGTTAGAGTTGTGAATATTAATATTTTGTAAATTTTATTGAGATATATTTAATTTTTTTAGGTTGAGATAAATTTAACTTTTCAGATTAAAATGTATGAAATAAGTTAAAATAAATTTATTTTTTTTTATGAGAAATTGAAAAAGTAACAGATCTCATTAATGATTAATTTGAGATTAGTTAAATTTGATTCAACAACTAAGGCTAGCCTTTTTTCTTCTCTCTCTCCTCCTATCTCCATGAATATTGTGACAGTTTGAAAGCACATGGGAGCTTATACATCCTCAAGATTCATGAATATATATGTTCAGTGTCAAACCACTTGTAAATTTATGTCCTTTCTCTGTACATATTTAATGCTCAAGCACTAGATGAGCATCACCATGACTGAAAAAGTATTACTCTAGATTATGCGACCACACTGTTGGAATCCAAAATCTGAAAAATGCATCAAGATTGGGCTTGTTTGAAAATATTGCAATTAGACAAGAATAATGTTATATGTAGTTATGGAGTACACAAGTACTGTATAATTATTTTGAAAAAGAGTAGCGTTTATTATTAAAAAATTAATTTATTTTATAAATAGATTCCATATTAAGTCACTTTTTTTTTTAAGAGATTACGCGATATTTGCACACTCTACGACTGTAAATATCATTTCTCATTGAGAAATTGAGTTGCGCCATACTCCCTCATTCTGAAGAAAAAAGAAAGGGGGCAGCACCGCAAGGAGCATCTCGGACCTCGGTAGAAGAAGAAAAATTGGATTTCTACATCTTGTTTTACAGTTACGTTTACGTTTTGAAAGTACTTTAATTTTTATTTATCTTTAATTTCTTTTAAATACTGCTTTAATGTTTATTTACGATCAAATTTTAAAGTTTATTTTCAGGAACAAGTCTAGTTATATTTTTAACTAAGGTTGAGGATGAAACCTTATTGAATATTAGTAATAGTATTTCTAAGATTAATACTTTTTTCCAATTATTTGTATGTATACCGATCTATTGTTCTTGTTTTACATAGGAATGTAAATCAGTCTGGTTTAGTCTGGTTTAGTCTAGGGGTGATGGCTTTCGATCCATCATTTTTCGGGACCAAACAGTCATAGGGACCAGAGTTTAACTCCGAACGCCGACTTCTATAGGTTCTGATCCGACTCTGGAGTCAGATGCATACATTGTGACTCGCTTTTGATGATGAAAAAAAAAAAAAGATCAAAACCCAATCAAAATCCAAACAAAATTAAGAAAAAGTACGAGAAACAATCGATCGGGAAAACCCTGCATTTCGTCGCAAATAGAGAACAAGTCTACAATATAATCGAAATAGAAGATATAACGTTTACATTAAACTTTATATATACTCAAGCTTGAAGCTCCTTCGAAATCGATCCTTGCTCTTCAGGTATATTTGAGAATGAAGTGCAAAGAAAAATCGAAAGAAGTGACGAGAATAACATAAAGAAACTAAGATACAGCGGGCTTGAGGAATATAGTGACTATTGTCTTCAACAAATGAGGAAACGACGACAAGGGGATGCCTTAGATAATTTTAGGGGCTTTCAGTCAGTGGCAAGCATGGCAGCAGCAAGAGATAAAAGAGTAGAGAACGGCGGCTTGAAATTGAGAAATTGAGAGTGCGATGTTTTAGAGTTTATTTAGAACAAAGATGCAAAACGGCACCGTAGGGTATATAAGGGATGGGCTTATAGAACAAACTATCTAGGGGCTGGGCTTGTAAAACAAACTAAATATGGGTTTAAAGTATAAACAATACATGAAATAAGTTGTAAGTATATTATAATTTGAGTAATGTTACGTACAATCTTTATTTAGAGACTACTATATATGTCTAACTAATTTTATCTTTAAAATTTTTTTAAATAATAAAAATATTCCTCTTAAAATAATGTCTTTTTTTATTTAATAAAGGGTCTGTATATACAGTCCCTACTTAAAGATTGCAAATAGAATTTCTCTTATAATTAATATGAATATGATGTGTTCTGGACTTTTAGGTCCATATGCTCATGAATTATAACTCAAAAATAAAATTACATCACACAGACCTGTATGGTCCATAGCTAATATGCTAAGATTAGTAAGCATATTTATAGGATGCACTCATAGATGGTTAATTAATTAGATTTTTAAGTTATACCTATATGATTAATAGATTATGAAAATGATCAAATTAATAACTATACTTGCTGAAAGCATATTAACGAACAAATCTTTTTTGTAAAAATTATAATTATATAATGATAAAACTCTTACCTATTACTCTAGAATGTACACTAAATCTAATTGTTAGTATTGATTATTAATAAATATTAATTCACTAGTGGCTAATTACATGTTATTATGCTATAGTATTACAACTTACATGTTATTAACTTAGTATTCTAAGCTTATTTTTATACTAGACTTGTATTGTAGTGTTTAATTACATGTCATGTTATTATACTATAGTATTACATATTATTAACTCATTATAATATTTTATACTAATGTCTAACTTATTCCTATTATAGACTTGCATTATAGTGTTTAATTACATGTTATTATATTAATTTCTAACTTATTTCTAACCTAATTATATACTAGAGTTAGTATTATATGTTATTATACTAGTGCTATTATACATTAGTATACATGTTATTATACAGTAGTATTATATGTTATTATAGATAAGCTAATGTGGCAAGGAAATTTTTGGCTTTGCTAGGGCTTTTGCGTGGTGCACTCGTATGGCTGCCGTCGGGGGTATCCAAGGCCCTTCGACGTCAGCAAGGAGGCTTAGGACGTTTGCTGATTTGGTTTCGAAGTCTCCTTAGGCCATCCCTGAGGTTGTTGTCCCATTTTGGCAACCAAAAACGATAAATGGAGAAGTTTACGTCCAATTTTCTAAGGAGGAATTGGAAAAATCTGCTGAACCTTTCAGATTTGTTATTGTGTTGAAGCTTTTGATACAACGTCCTTCACTAGATAGGATTCATAGTTTCATCCATGGACGTTGGGGTTTGACGTTCCAACGTATGGTGTCTGCTATGCAGAAATCTCAGAACGTATTCATTAGATTTTTGAATGAGGATGATTTCCTCAAAGCTTTGTCTCGAGAAAGTAGTGATGTTGATGGTGTTGGGTATCAGATTTTTCAATGGCCAACAGATTTTAATGAGGAATCGAAACCAATTTTGGTTCCGGTTTGATTGGTGCTCCCTAGTCTGCCACCGAATTTTTATCATGAAGATTTTCTTAAAAACATTACGACACTGATTGGTGTATATCTAAGAAGGGATAGTGTTACACGTTGTATGGCGAGGACTAATGGTGCTAGGGTTTGTGTTTTAATGAACATTTCTCATGAACCAATTCAGTTTTTTTTTTATTGGCACACCGAAAAATCCAAAGAGTATTTATCAAGAGGTGGTCTAAGAAACTTTTGCCGACTTTTTGATATTCTTGTAAAGTGCAAGGGCATAATTTATCTACATGTAAAGCATCCAGGAAGGTAGCACAAGATGAGCAAAAGAAAAATATGCCAAAGTTGAATCATGTTTGGGTTCCTAAAAATAGTGAGATTTTTGGAAATATTGAGGTGGGATCTATTGATCGTGAAAAGAATGTTTCTTAGGAGCATGCGCCTATTCCAGCCTCATCTGGAGAATTAATTCCATCGGATACCGAGAGTGGGATGGTAAGGAATTTTGAGTCCAAACAAGAGCTTGTTGTCGTGCATGATGTGCATGGCGAGACAAATCCAAAGATTATAGGAATGTCGAATGCACAAGGCTATTTGCTGACTGGGGAGAGTAGTGGGACACCGGCTAAAGATGATACTGTCTGTTTGCCTTCAGATATAGGGGGACAGATGTGGAGTTGGCCATGGATAATGTTGTGTAGGGTTTGTCAGGGAGTTGTTCGATGCTGCCGTGTTCGGGAGGGCTTGTAGGTGGTTATGTTTAATGGGGGTGAGGATTTTGCGACTTCAAAATTTGACAGCGAAGAGTAGCTTCCCCATTTAGGGAAGGATCATGATGGTTTAGACTCGAAAATTATGGCAAAAGGAGTAACTAGCACAAGAGTTTTACTCAATTTGTTAAAGGCTCCTAGTAGGCCCTCTCAGTATAATTTATGATTAGTAAAATTATGTTTTGGGATGTTCGAGGGCCTGGCACCTCGAAAAAAATGACTTTGGTCATTGTTGAAGATTCTTATTGTGGTGGAGCCTTTTCGTGCTGATTGTCAATTAGATCATTGGAAACAAAATTTTCACTTTGACGCATGCTTTTCAATGTTGATCAATCAGGTAAGCTATGAGTCTTTTGGGATGCAAAGATTCACGTTAGTATTATGGAGGCTTCTAATCAGCAAATTACATTTTTAATTAATTCTTTAGTGGTGGTATCAGTGGTGTATGCAAAATGTTTATACTTGGATAGACGTACTCTGTGGTCTAAGCTTCTTGAGTTTAGTTCTTCAAACTTTCCATTTGTGGTTATTGGGGATTTTAATGTTATTCATGATGATGGAGAAAGAAGGGATGATCATCCGAGATTGGCTTGTGCATTGGAGGATTTTTGCACTTTCATTGATGATGGGGGTCTGGTAGATATTCCGTTTAGTGGGAATAAGTTTTCGTGGTGTAATGGTCAGGGTGGGATGGCGCGAAGTTGGGCTAGGCTTGATAGAGCCTTATGCAACATGGGTTGCTTGATTTATTTCCTTTTGTGGCATTGAAATACAATTCTGCTACAGGTACCCGTCGTTGGGTACCTATTGCAGAATCGGCATTTTTATATTAAAAAAAAAAAAGAAAAGAAAACGATTTCAGAAACCCAAAGAGAAAAAGGCCGGCTTGGTTCTGGGGGAAAGAAAAAAGATTTCAGTTGTAGATGGAACCCAAAGAGACAATAGCACAAGAGAACTTGAAGTAATAAAAAATAAAAAAAAAAACAAAAAAACAATTTCAGAAACCCAAAGAGAAGAAAGGGCCGGCTTGGTTCTGGGGGTAAGAAAAAAGGTTTCAGTTGCAGAAGGAACCCAAAGAGACAATGGCAGAAGAGAACTTGAAGTGAAAAAAAAAAAAAAAAACAAACAAAAAAACGATTTCAGAAACCCAAAGAGAATAAAGGGCCGGCTTGGTTCTGGGGGTAAGAAAAAAGGTTTAGTTGCAGATCAAACGATGGTACAAGAGAACTTGAACTTGCACAAGGCAGGCGACGTCAAGCTTTTCTGGCAACAGGGAATCGTAGCGCAACTTTTCAGTGAGTCCCTTGATACATATTGCACTTGTGTATGACAGATAAAAAGAATGCTGTGGCTTATCGATGGTGAGGAAAGACGGAAACCCGAGATGGAGGACGGTGACGGGATGTGCCAACAGAAAGGAGAATCGTACCTCCCTGGAAGAATCGTCTTCGTAGCAAGCTTGGGAAGCTTGGAGGTGTGTTCCGTGCGAGGTGAAGATTGATCTTGCATATGTGGGATGAAGTCGAATTTTAGAAGTAAATCAAAAGGTGCAAACGCACCGTTTAACTAATGCATACATGGAATCCCGGGTACGCGAGAGGTCCCCGCCCCGGGTGAAAGTAGAGTTTTTGATTGAAATATTTACCTCGGCGTACTTTGGATCATGCTCCAATGATTTTGGGATTGACGGATTTTTTTTTAAGGTATGGACTAAGCTCGTTTAAGTTCCAACAAATGTGGACCATACATGAGGATTTTTGAAAATGTGTTTATAGTTCTTGGCAGGGGAGTGTAGGAGGTCGGGTTTATGGAAGCTTGCTCATAAATTAAAAAGACTTAAAGTGGTGCTTCGTAGTTGTTATAAGGAAGTTTTTGGTTAGACAGGAGAGCATATAAAAAATTTGGAGGCACAGGTGTAGGAAGGGGAAGCTCGTCTTCAGGTTGGTTTTTTTGAAGAAGTTGAAGCTGATGTCTTAGCTTCCAAAATTGAGTTAGATGCTTGGTTAAAAAGGGAGGAGTCCCGTCTCGCACAGCAAGTCAAGAATTGCCCATGGTGAGATATCTTATTTATTATGTAAAGCTCTACAGGTTTAGAAAAATAATGTTGTTCGAGAAATGAATCTAGGTAATGGCCGAATATTATCCTTCCCTGAGGCAATACATGACGCCGCAGTTGTGTATTTTGAGGAATCCCTTCAAGAGTATCTGGGTAGCTCACTTCCTGATTTATCAGATTTAATCCATGTTAAGGTAGCAGATGCAGAAAATCAGATTTTATGTAGTGTTCCTTCAGTATAAGAGATTAAAGAAGCTTTGTTCTCTATTCTGGTGGATAGTAGTCTTGGGCCCGATGGGTTTGGATCTGGCTTTTACCAACACTGCCGGAACTTGGTGCAATCAGATTTGACTGAGGCAATATATGATTTCTTTAGGGGTTCTCCTCCTCCCAGGTTTTATACGTCCTCATTTATTGTCTTAATTCCAAAAGTGTCAAACTGGTCATCGTTTGAAAAATTTTGGCCTATTAGTCTTTGTTCTATGGTATACAAAATATGCTCGAAAATTTTGGTGGGTTGATTAACTTCGGTATTCAGTTGTCTTAATTCTGCAGAGCAATGTGCTTTCCTATCAGGGCAAATGATTTTTGATAACATAAGTCTTACTAAAGAGTTAGTTCATGATTTAAATATGGTTGTTCCCCNGAATTTTTTATTCCATGTGGCGAGAGCTTTTGGCTTTTCAACAGATTTTTGTAACTTGATATCTCAATGTGTTACTACGCCTTGGTTTTCTGTTGTTATGAATAGGACGTCCAAGGGTTTCTTTAATGATGGTAGGGGGCTTCACTACAGGGATCATTTTTCACCTTATTTATTCATTCTTGTAGAGGAGGTTTTTTCTTGCCTTTTAAAACAAAAGTTTGCGGTTGGAAAAATTGGTTACTTTACTCATCCAAGAAATGGTTCTTTCATTTCTCATTTACTCTATGCTGATGATATGGTATTCTTTGTAAATGGTGGTAAAAAGTCAATTAAGGAGATCAAAGACACTTTTGGTCTTTATGCACAATGGTCGGGTCAACAAGTGAATGAGGCAAAGTCTTCAATTTTTTTCTCTCAAAAAATTTCTGCTTATAGGCACCGTGTGCTCTTATTGCTTATTGGGTTTTCGGAAGGAAAATGTTCAGTTAAGTATTTAGGGGTGCCTATCATTACTGGAAGAATGAAGGGGATTTATTTTGAGGAATTGGTTCAAAAAATCCGTCAGAAGATTGAAGCTAGAAAGTGAAAGTCCTATCGACAGGCGCTCGACTAATTTTACTAAAGTATGTTCTTTCTAATGTGCCGGTGCATTTGTTGGTTGTTCTTCAGTTTCCTAAGTCAGTTATTAATAATTTGCACAAGTTATTTAGTTCATTTTAAGGGCTTGGTAAATGGAAAATCTAAAAGAAAATGGGTGAATTGGGACAAGTTTTGTAAACTAGTTGATGAAGGAAGCATTGGGTTGAGAAATTTGTATGATGTTGTTCAAATCTTTGCATCTCAAGTTTGCATGGAATTTGTTATTCGGATTCTTTGTGGACGAGATTTTTTTCACTCTAAGTGTATTAAATTTCAATATCTTTCGATAGTCCCACAGACTAGAGGAACCTGCTTCTGGAAAATGGTAATTCGTGAGGTTCCCACTATTATGAAGCATTCTAAGTGGCTGGTTAGAGAAGTGAATGTATTATTTTGGAAGGACAAATGGTTGGATTTAAGTACTTTATGTAAGCAACATCAGATAGTTCATGATCCAAACTTAGCCGTGAAACACTACACGGTGGAAAATAGCTGGGATTTGGATCACTTAGTACAGCTCGTGGGGCAAGAGCAAGACTATTTGGTTGTTTCTAAGATAGGCGGTACAAGAGGTGGCTCGGATCAACTGGTTTGGTTGGGTACATCGAAGGGTTCTTTTATGACCAAGAGTGCGTGGAATTTTGTACATGCAGTAGCTCCAAAAGTACAGTGGTCGGAGTGGATATGGTATGCTACTTTGCCAAAATAATTTTCAGTTTTGATGTGGAAAGCCTTGTCACAAAGTTTAATTGTTGATGAACATATTAGGAGAATTGGAATTCCACTGGTCTCCAAATGATAATGTTGTCCGAAAGGTGCTTTTGAAGACTTAAACCATCTTCTATATGGGGGCAAAATTGCTACGACTATATGGAAACTTAGCTCAATTACTCTAGGTATTCCATATGTGGCTAATCGATCATGGAGAGAAACGATTGTGGCTTGGTTTCAACGTGCTTCCAGATCATCGCAAGTTGATAATTTGCTTGGTTTAATTCCTATTATCATCACTTGGAATTTGTGGTGTTGGAGATGTTCGGCTAGAATGGAAGGAAAAAAGGGCCCCATTGATTCTTTGTGGTATTCTGCTAAGTACTGGATTAATTGGTTTGGTATTAAGTTAAATGCTGGTTCTTGGTTGGGACGAAGGGATTCTGAGGTGTTGAACATGCTGTAGCTGCCGGTTAATGCAAGAAGTAAAGCAAAACTTATTGTTGTATCCTGGCAAAGACCATGTCATGGATGGTTCAAATTAAATGTGGATGGTAGTAGTCTACATAATCTAGTTGAGTTGGGTGCTAGCACGGTCCTACGTGATGAAAATGGAAACATAAAATTTGCATTTGCTACTAGCATGGGTAGGGGCTCTAATAATTAAGCTAAGATGATGGCTCTTTTGATTGAAATTCAGAAATGCAAGAATATGGGATTTGATAATATTATTATTGAGATGGATTCATTATTGGTAGTTAACTGGTTTAAGAAATGAAAATGTAGTTTATGGTATTTGGGGGATTTTTGGGAGGAAATCAGCCAATTGTTATCAATGATGAATTTTCAGATTCAACATGTTTTTCAGGAAGGAAATATGTTAGGGGATTTTCTTGCTCGGATGGGAAGTAGTGGTTGCACTGAGGACTGGTTTATACCAGAAGACATATCTTTCTTGCTTAAGGGTATTGTGCGCAATGATTGAAGTGGTTTAGCTCAGCTACGTAAGGTTCATTAATGTCTTTCGTTTGAGTTGTGGGAAGTTTTGGTCTTGATCCTGGGTGCTCGCAGTGGTTGTTAAACAACCATGGTTCTTTGATTTTTTTTCTACATATAGGTTCATTTGTTTACAATAAGAGGGTGGTTGGCCTATATGTCCTTTTGGTTGTTCATTGGCATTGTAACATGGTATTCTTTTGCCTAAATGAGGTTTTGTCCTCCTTCTAAAAATAAAAAAAAAAATTACATATTATTATAAATTTATAAATTAGTCTTTATACATTAATATTAAATGTTATTACACATTAGTTATTATACATTAATATAATATGTTATTATACATTAGTGTTACATGATAGTAATAGTATGATATTTACATATACTAAACTATTATTAGTCAATTTAGTATTTTTATATTTTAGTATAAGTATGTTTATAATAATTAGCTCATACTATTATTGAATTTAACTAATTTTATAAGTTATAATTATATAAAATATATATAATGAATGTATAGAAAAATACATATATTTTTATAATATATGTATAACATCAGAGACGAATTCAGAGTCGGAAGTTAAAGTTGGAGTCGAAATCGGTTTCATCGTAGTAGACTATTTTTCTTATTATTTGAATGTAAGATTAGATTTCTATTTTCAAAGATATAATCATAATTTTAAAAAAGCATAAATAACAATTTTTGCCATTTCTATCTCAAAAATTATTTTTATATTATTTCCAACCAAATGTAATATATTTAAAATTGCTTTAAAGATATGATAACCAAGATAAATAATTTAATTTTTTTAATAACAGACCTTATTACATTTGTTAGATATTACCTTCAGCTTTGCCTTTTTAATTAAGCTATTTAAAAAAGTAGTAGAGGCATTTTGGTCCAATTTTTCCTATAAAAGTTAGATTAGGGAGATTGCGATCAAAGGCACTACTTCGAAACCTATAATTTATAGGGTCTAATTAGTACTGGCTTTAATTATATAGCGTATAGAGGTATACCCATAATCCCATCTCTAGAAAAGAAAGGCATTACCATCTCGTGCTATTTTAAGAACTAAAAGGAATGGGGCTAACCTTTTTTTTCTTCAAACTATAGCAAGTTCGAGAATTTAGGCATCTCACGAGAAACACGACGAGCAACCAACTTTAAAAATGTACCTCTCTATAGGGTAGGTGTACCCTTTCCATTCCTATCGCATGCTTTTAATTACCTACTGTTCTTCACCTTCTAAAGTGAAATACCCCCTTTTTCATTTTTGCCCATTTTCCATTAAATGAAAACGCGTCCGCAAGTTTAGATTTTTAAAGGATAAAATAAAACAAATGTTCGTGAAATAATTTCTTACCTCTACTTAACACCAAAAAAGAAGAAAGAAATGCAAAAAAATTGAAAATAAAGTGTTTGCCTACTATTCTCTCGTTCCATCCTGTTCAACTTTCTGGGTAAGTTTACAAACTAACCAAAAAAAGAAAAAACAGGGGGATTTTGCCTTCTCTTCCTTCTTTTCTGCGTATATTCTATTCACATTTCACAGTTCTTTTTTAAGATGTAAAGAAATTACAAACCCCCACTATTCACTGATCTAAATCTTCCCCCAGAAACCTCTCCAGCATTTTATCATCCCATTCAAACACATCACAGCCGTCCGTTGCTTCTCCTTCCCCGGAAACAACCGACCACCCACGCGCCTCTTCTTCGCTTGCCTCCATCGCCCCTTCCCCCATGCTCCATTCCCCGAACGCAAACGCCTCGGTTCCTATCAGAGCTAGCCGCTTCCCTATGCTTAGCATCCCCCTCATATCGACGCTAGCCATCACTGATGAGTCCGACTCCGAGAACGACGACCCGCAGCTCTCCTCGTTTCCGTTGATGGTGACGTACGACGTCGAAGGCTGGAAAATCAACGGCAACGAGTACGGGTATTCAATAAACCTCACCTTTGCCGCCTTCACGGAGTCTGCAGTGGTGGCAGAACTTACCGAGCCCTTCTCCGCGTCGTCTTCCAACAGCTCCATTAGCTGCGAAACTGCGTCCTCGTCCACCGACAGCCAAGCCAAAAGGTCGTCACTCACACCGACCGTGTTCTCTGAGGCCGCCGTGTCGTAGCGGTGCCGTTTTGGCGTGTCCTCCATTTCTCTTGCTGTGAGAGTACGGGTTTCGAGAGAAGCAGAGGCTGCCAAAAGGTGCCGACGCCGAAGAAGCAAGTCATCGCGAGTATATAAATATTTTCTGGGGAGAGGTACGGTTTTCCACAGGCGCGTGGAGAAGAAGGATCTGGCGTTTTTTAGTGGGTCCTAGCCAAGGCAAAATCCTGATCTGTTGAACACTAGCCCGCCCGATCAGTGTGTAATTATCTGTTATGGTGCCACGTGGAAAGTAGATTTCTGATAGTAACGTGGCAGAAAGTATTGTTGGGTCGTGGTGCAGTTGGGGAGAAAAGGGCGGGAATTTGCCAAGTATTAAAGCTGCCGTGTCAGTGTGGTGGCAATATTGGGAAAGGTGGATGACGTGGGAGGCCGTGTTGTTGGGTCGTGTACGTCCGTTTTGGGATAGAAAAGCGACACCTCGAGAATGGTGTTGGTTTTGGATGGGATCGATCTCCTTTTATGCCCCTGACTGCCAAATATTACTAGGGATCATAATTTTGAGTCTTGACCAAGGCTTGGTTTGGGTAGTGAAAGTATCTGAGAATGTTTGTAAATAGTAATGAAAAAGTAATAATAGAATATTGAATAGTAGTAAAAAGTAGGTGAAAAGTAATGAATAGTAGAAAAAGTAGGTAAAAAGTAATAATAAAGTAAAGAATAGTAGTGAGAGTGTTTGAGAGTACCTCAGGTACTCTTGGTACCCAAACTAGCCCCAAGACACAATGCGTCCTTATTTTTCTTTTTAAAAAAAAAAATAATAATAATAGTGTCAGAATCAAAAAATTACTTTTTTTTTAAAAAAAAATTTTTATTATTATTTTTATATATTTGTCTAATTTAGACGGTGAGTATTCTGATAATATTTTATTAATATTTATTATTTATTTTTATTATTATTTAATATCTTATTATTATTTTTTTACTTTTATTTATAAAATATCTTAAAATACTTCACTACCCACCTTTAATTTTTACAGATTATTTTTAACTTTGTCTTGGTAAAGATTTCTGTCTTTCTTTTGTTTTAATTGAAAAGAATCTATTTATTAAAGAAAAAATAATATTACGAAATAGACTTTTATTATAGTTTTCATCATATTATGTAAAGTGCGATATTCTTTATAATTTCTAGATCATACTTATATTTCTTAAGAAAAAAATTTAAAAGTTAATAGATAAAAATTGATACTTGACAGTGACATAGTAAGATGAAAGTGATAAGTATAGAATTTTCTTTAAAAATAGTCTTTTTTTTTTTGTTTATTAAAAATGAAAAACATCTAGAACTCGCTTGAAAAATTCTACTTTCTCATAATGAGCCCACTTCTTTCATGGGAATTTCAATCACCCTAGTCTGTAACACCTAAAATGTATCTAGTATTATTTATTTATTTTAAATAAAGTTTAAATGTTGTGTTTTCAGATGTAAAAGGATACATAAAGTAAAGGGTAATGATACACTTACTACTAATTCACTACTCCTTTATTACTTATACCATATTTGAAATTTTTTATTTTTTTATCATTTTCTTTTAACTATTTTTTTAACATCTTTAATCATTAAGAAAAAATTCAAAAAATATATAATTTTACTAATAATCACTTCCTAAATCATTAAGTAAAATAAAAAATTAATAAAAAAATTAAATAAAAAAAGAGTAGTAAATGAGCAGTAGGGAGGTGGTAATTCTATCATTTTCCTAAAGTAAAACTGTCAAAATATTTATATTTTATATGGAATGAATATTATTCATTTTAAGTAAAATAGTCAAAATCTTATATTTTAT
The DNA here is from genome assembly GCA_003123785.1 of Pterocarya stenoptera. Taxonomy (NCBI): domain Eukaryota; kingdom Viridiplantae; phylum Streptophyta; class Magnoliopsida; order Fagales; family Juglandaceae; genus Pterocarya; species Pterocarya stenoptera. Next base: position 73,657 of record QEOT01123670.1, read on the forward strand.
ACTAGAAAAATTATTTATTTTAAATGAAATATAGTTGATTTTTTATATGAAATTTATTTATAAAATATAAAATTACAATTCAAATTAGATAAGTTTGTATTTTTTTTAAAAACAATTGCCAGCTCTAGTTTCAAAATTTCAACATAACACTTGTGGTCAAATTTTAAAATAATATTTTTTTTTTAGATAAAAGTTTAAAATATTATTTTTTATTATATTTATTATTTTAAGATTTGAAAAGGTTTAATTGAGATTTTAAAAATTAAAATTTTTATTATATTTTATATAAAAATTTAAAAATATTATAATAATAAGATGAGATGAGAATTTTGTATCTTATACCACTTGACAAACCTGCCCTTAGACTCCAATAATGTCTTAATGGAAACGTTGACGCTACAGTTTAAGCATGTCATATTACATAGAGTAGCATTGAAAAAAGAGTAAAATTAAGTACAAACTTTAAATAAACAAGTCAAATACAATTTTTTTTTTTTTTTGTAAGAAAGTGAATCTCACTAATAAAGATTTTTTTTTTTATACTTTTTTAAGGTGAAGTCCTTTTTTTATAAAGATTTATTTAAAATTTATCTGTTTAAGACTTATACAAATCATTTCTCTTTAAAAACAAGTCACATAATGCCTATCAACCTGAGGTCCTGAACTTGTCCAAAAAAACACCTGAGGTCCTGAACAATAAAAGTTATATTTAAAAAAAAAAAGTACAATATAAAAACAAATTCAAATAAAATAAATCTTAGAAAATAAAAACTCTGAAAATTTGATTTAAATAAATAATTTAAAAGATGTATAAACTAAAATTTAAAAAATAACACTGAAACCATATGAAAATTGTTAGAAAATATTTATTAAACACTTTTAAAAATTATTAAATCATTTCATAATTAATTAAGATAAAATTCAATAACATATAAAAAAACTAAAAAATAGAGGATGGCCAGCCATGAGACCAAGGTCACCCGAAGGGGTGGCCAATGCGGCCGCTTGGTTGGGCCATCTCATCTCGTGGGTGGCTTTGATGGCACCGTGAGGGCTGTCGTCCCCTTTGTGGACGCGGGCTCTACCAACCGCCACTTGGGCTGCTTGATGTGGCCATCCTTTATTTTTTCAACTTTTGTTATTTTATTAGTTTTCTCTTAATTTATTTTTCTCTTATTTAGTGATTTTGTTATTATATTTTTCGTTATAACCTTCATAATTATTTTGTATAATTTGTTGAGTTTTAAGGGATATTTGGAAAGAGTTTCCACCTCATCTCATTTTTGTCCCAAATATCATTTAATCACAAACATTTTCAAATTAATTATTATAATTTTTTTAAACTAATCATTACAATTTTTCTAAACTTTCAAATAAAAAATAATTTAATTTTTTCAAATCTCAAAACAAAAACTAAATTAAAAATTATATTATAATAATATTTTAACTTTATAATATTTTTTATTCAACTTTTTCTCTCATTTTTCAAAAATTAAAAAATACGTAATTCAAACTATCTCACAATTATATACAAACCATCTTATTATTATTTATAAAATTCTCATTTCATCTCATTCACCAAACATCCATTTGTAAAGTTTAAGGTATTTTTTGAAATCTAGTTAATAAAATTTTTTAATCTTGTTCCTTTTTTGTATAGAATTTCATGTTTTCTAGGTTTTCATGTGTTTTTATTTTTTATTTTGTTAATTTTCTAAATCTTACCGATTTATTTACCTTTTTTTTGTCTTTTTTTTTTTAACCTTTTTCGTATTTTACTCATTTTAGTAACTTTTCATTGTCACTGCTAATCATGGTTTTCTTTAAATTTTAAATATTAACTATACATAATATGACGTGCCATATTCAGATTGGTCCTAAAGTAGTGATTAATTGTCACGTCAGTGCTTTCTGTATGAGTAATGATACAAGTCTCAAATAGAAAAATTTTATACAAGTCATTTGTAAAAAAGTGGATCTCATTAATAATAAATAATTTTTTTATATATATATTTTTAAATTGGGTCTATTTTTTTACAAGAATTTACATGTTTACCTTCTCAGAAATGAGAGTAATAGAGCCCTGACAGATGGATTATTTTGAAACTTGACCATAGTCATAGGTGCTAGTTCTAAGTTTTGGAACAATAGGTACCGATTTTGAAAAACTGCAAACCCTACTAAATTAAATAGTAATGTTTCCTAAAAAATAAAAAACAATAAATCCAAAATGAATAATGAAATTAGTACAAAAGAGTAAAATACAAAGGCTTGCTTTTAATTCCAAAGAGAAATAAGTCATTTTAAGTAACATATAGGATACGAAATATATATGATTATAGGTCGCTAGTATACGAGTGTTGTTATTAGTAGGCCATATAGGTTAGAATAGACCTATGAATTCAAGTAACTTTGATGTTGCATAAGAAAAACACTACTTTGCCCCATGGGTTTGACACCTCCATTTGACCGCTCGGTCAAAAATTTTTTTTTTTACTTAGTAATTAAGAAAGTGATTTTAAATGTATTGATGTATTTTTTTATTTTTTAAATGTATTTAAATATGTAAAAAAATTATGAAAAGTAAAATGAAAAAAAAAAAAAAATTTACACTGGGCGGTAACGCCCAGCGGTCAATTTGGGGTGGCAGAGTAGCCGCACCCGTTGCATAAATATGAAACTGTGAGACTATTGACGCCTGACGGGGAGGGGAGGTGAGTAGTGAAAATTATTAGATAACTAGTGAGAATAGTATGTGCAAGGCACGTGAGCGGCTCCCTATATTCAAGGTGGTGAGTACTATGTTTTCCACAATGCTCAATTGAGAGCAAGAATTCTTGCTCGCCTCAATGCTCATTTGGTGGGTGAGAATCTTTGCTCACTTGTGTGCTCGATTGGTAGCGAGCACACTTGCTCTCTGTGACGCGTGGCGAGCATGATTACTCATGCGATAGTTCTTTCTGAAGGGCCTTCTAAGAGTATTGGTATTAGATTCATCATTTTTATTTTTAAAATTTGATAAAAAAATACAAATTTTTTATAAATTCAAAACCTTCTTATACATAATCCCACATTAAATTAGCTATTAGATTCATCAAAATAATAACATAATATTATTTTTTTAATAATAATATTTTTAATTTAATTTTTTTATATTTTATAATTATACCAACTATATGTTAATTAATAATTTAATTTGATACTTACATTATTATTTTTCAATTTAAATATATTGTGGTTCAAAATTGAAAAATAATAATTTAAATAAATAAAATAATAGTTATAGAGTAAAAACAGTGAGTCTTCAAATTTAAAGATGAAGAAAAAAATATTATAACTAAAAGCTTGATATTTGAACATATAATAAATCCAATATCAATATTTTAAACTTAAAATCATTAAATTTTAAAGATTAAACTGATTTGATTAGTCTAATACTAATGCTCCAAGTGCTCCTTAGACAAAGTGTATCACCGAACAAAAAGTGCTAGCCAACCACACAAGGGAGCCATGAGGCAAGCACCAGGGAAGAGGAAAATTGCTCCCCATGCAGGCCAGCACTTGCAAGAGCAAAATTGCTTGAAACTTGGCAAACACCCTGAGATCCGAAGTGCTTGCCCATCAGGTGAGAGCTAGGAGAGCCGAACTGCTTATCCCTATGACAGCACTGAGAAGAGTCAAATTGCTTGCACCTGAAGTGAGCTCCACGGGAGGCAAAGTGCTAGCTCTTGTGCGAGCACCAGGGGGAGAAGTTCTCCCCTAGGGGAGCTAGGAGGCGAGCACCAGGAAGACAAAAGTTGCTCCCAAAGCAAGCGAGTACTAGGAAGACCAAATTTGCTCCCCAAATAGGCGAGCACCTGGAAGAGCAGAATTGCTTACGACTAGGTTAGTATCATGAGATCCAAAGAGCTCACCACTAACGCAAAAACCGCGAGACTGGAATTACTTGGCGAGCACTTTTTCTCCTGTAGTGCTCGCCGATTTGGCAAGTATTTTAACTCTCTTCGATGCTCACCTGGGGAGAGCACTTTGCTTTTCCATGATCCTCACTATGGGAGCAAGAGCTTCTACTCAACCCTCCCCCCACCAGTGGCAGAGGAGCACCCATGCGAGCAGACAAGCTTCTCCCCCATCACGTGAGCACTGCGAAGAGCCAAGTGCTCACCCATCAGGTGAGAACCAACCGAGAGAGCTAAAGTGCTTGCCCGCAGGCGAGCACTAAAAAGAAAAAGTGCTCGCCCCTAGGAGACCATCTTGGAAAGCCAACATATTCGTACTAGAGGCAATGTGCTCGTCCCCGAGCGAGCACCAAGGAGATTCAGGGGAGTGACAAGGTGAGCACCAGGAAGACAAAGATTGCTCCCCATACAAGCAAGCATCTAGAAGAGAAAAATTGCTCGAAACTAGGTGAGCATCGTGAGGTCCAAAGTGCTTGACACCAAGGAAGAACCGTGGGAGCAAGAATGTTTGGTAATTTTACTCCCACCGTGCTCATCATGGAAAGCAAAGTGCTCACCTTCAGGCGAGCATCGAATAGAGGGAATTTCTCGCCTCTAGGTGAGCTCCACAGAGAGATCTTCTGCATTGGGTCCTTAAGGTTGCTAGTGCCATGGGAGGGTGGCTTCTCACGTGGATTAGTGATTGTGGTTGCGGCAGCTCTGTAAACAAGGATAGCAAATTTTGATTGACAATGAGAGAGAGAGAGAGAGAGAGAGAGAGAAGCTTACTTGAGATCGACTGGTTCATGGTGGACGATGGTCGCAAGGTAGAGAGCTGGAGTTTGAGAAGATTCTTCATTGGTTTGAAAATGGCAAATGGTGTCTTTATTTTTTCCTCCATTTTTAATAAAAACAACAAGAGTAACCATAGTACACACTTTGTATTTATTATGTAACTTCTTCATTTTCTTTTCTTTTCATAATTTTAATTTTAAGAGATGAAGAATTTAGATAAAATTACATTATATATACAAATACTGTTACCAACAATAACTTCTTTCAACAATTTTTCAAATAACAATGCCCCATAATGTTGAGGCCATGCCTGATGCCATTCCTTGGTCAAGTGAAAGGAGTTGGCTTGATAGAAGTGGTGGGACAAGTTAAAAAATCTAATATCGGGATGATGTGAAGATACAGCATCAGATTTGCTAGCCGATCTGGATGGTTCAAAAAGTTGCTTGTCTAATGCCGTATTAGAGCATTGGCAATGGACTAGCCATTTGCCAATACAAGTCCAATTTAAAGAGCAATATGAGATAAAACGCCCACATCAGTCTGGCTAAATTAAACTAAAAAGC
>QEOT01123671.1:0-18747 GCA_003123785.1 Pterocarya stenoptera
GTGTTCTGACAATAAGCAATGCACTGATTTCGAATAGGGAAAAATGTGGAGCTGGATTCCATCACTCAGATCAGAGGTTTGGTTTGTTCCTTGAGGCTGAACAATATGACTTTGCCCTTGTTCAGATTTTGTAAAATAATTTTCTCCCCCGTATTCTCAGATACAGCTTCTCTCTCCTTGAAATTTTGGTGGGATGAGATTATCACATTCAAATGTGAAAGATGCAATTTTGATGAGAAAGTTATGACCATGGTCGTGGATGCCGAATGCTGATGAGTTTCTGGAGCAAGTAGCTTTGATTGCTGAAGTATCACTTCACAAGGTTGTATTGTTGAGCTGGATGCTGCTTTGTAAATACTGTAAAACCAATACTCGGTACTACCATACCTTTAGGTAGAGAGATAGTGGCTCGAATTCAAGTTGTAGTTTTATTTTTTAGGTTTTAACTAAGATGTGCATGTGGTGCTCGATCTTTCTTTTGAATTATTTACATCATGTTACTTGTTTTTGTTCTTGTTTCCACCCTACTCTTGCTGAGGAAAAAACTCGTTGACGTTTTTTCCTTTTTCTTTTTTTTAAAAAAAGAATCATTATACTTAGTTTTTAAAATTCACATGCTTCATGCTTGTCACTTAATCAAGGATCATGTATTAATTACAAGGAATTGTTTTATTTATTTATTTATTAACTGTTCGCCATTGGTCTCCAAAAAGGATAAGATTATGCTTATACTCTAAGAAAGAAAAGGTCTGCCCCTTATTTATTCATTTTAACTTTTGTTTATTGACTGGTTGCATGTGAAGCCAGAGTTTTTTTACGAGTTTCGCGAGAATCGTTATAATTATAAAAAATACTAAAATATAAATATTCTGTATGCTAGTTAATGTAACAAACTTTATACCTCGTTTGTTTTCGGAGATGAGATGAGATGGGTTAAGATTAAAGTTAAAAAAAATTAAATAAAATATTATTAGGATATATTTTTTAATATTATTTTGTTTTTACTTGTATTTTAGAGATGTTTGGTGTGTCATAGTAAAGGTTGTGAACATATACTCAAAGCAAGTTTAAAATCTTTGGTATAAAACAAAGTGCACCCAAAAACCTGTAGCTTGATTCCTAATTTGTATGTCTTCAATAAAAGTTTGAGAAACATGTTGACCCAAATGGGAATCATTATGGAGCGGCCTGGAGAACGTGAGATGAAGAATAGACGTAAAGCCAATGTTGAATCTTGATGGTACAAGTAATGTAGACCTTTCATTCATTTAATTAGTCAATTAATTAAGTCGAATGGGTTACCGATGGCGATGGTTAGTAATGTTCCCATATTTGCTTATATATATATATTTATATTTCTGCACCCTCTTTTATTTTTGCATTTTCCTAAATCTTCTTTCTTACTCTCTTAATACTTGTCGAAAATTATAATTTAAAATGAAAAAAAAAATACATGAATTTCTCGAACAATATTAAAATTACAAAATCACCTCAATATATATATATTTCTCACTTTAAATTCTAAAATTCGAAAAAAATCCCAAAATAATTGCTAAGTTAAGGATATAAGTCAAATAATGTGGGATGAATACAATTACTAGACGTAAGGCCATTGTGGAATCTTCACATTAAATATCCCATTATTTAATTTTCCTTTCTCGAGGGTAGTAACTACTGCTTCCATATTTTTCTATATTTTCTTCATTTATTTCCTTGTTTCTATATTTTTTCTTTTAAAGCTGTGTTTGGGTGCTCAAATGATCTTAAATGATCTGAGTGATTTGTGAATAATAATGTTTTTTGAGATTTATTGAGATGTCCTTGAATATATAAAATATGTTGAGATAGGTTAAAAAATATTATAGAAAGTTAAAAAAATAGCATATTTCATCAATAATTCGTTTGTGATAGGTTGAGATGGATTTGACACCCAAACGTTTTCCCATTGGTCTTCCATGTGCTTCCATATGGATAATGTTTTGGTAGATAATGTTCTAAACGAGTGAAGATACTTCAACAATCTCAACAATATATCCACAGTGCAAAAATAAATGATTTTATAAATTTAATTGAATGTAAATATTTTACTCAAAAGAAATTTAGTAAATGAACTAAATGATGATAATCACTTTTTGTATATTAATTTTAAGATAATATTAAAAATATAACAACTGTTGTAGGGTTTATTTTATATTTTTTTTTATTTGAAAATTTTCAATTTAGACGAAACTTTAAAGAGATCTTTTTAGATTTCAAAAAAATATTTACAATATAAATAAATTCCACAGCATAGAAATATACCGAAATATTCCAACACGAAACTTAGGTTCCGTTTGTTTATATAAAACCATTATCTCATCTCATCTCATCTCAATCATTACAACTTTTTCAAATTCTCATACAAAAATATAATAAACAATTCAACTTTTTCAAATCTTAAAATAAAAATAATATTAAAAAATATAGTCTACCAATATTTATTCAACTACTATTCAAAACATTTCATTTCATCTTATCTGAACTGTGACCATAAATATAAAACCCGAATTATAAGTAACCATTAATTATAAGTAATTTATAATTCATATTCTTCTTCTCTAATCATTTAAAAAAATGTTATTTGTACTTGTAATTTTTATTTATATAACAATACTAGTTGACATGTTAGTTATTGATATATTGAAAATTATAAAATTTAAAATTTTATTTTTTAAAAAAATAGATAAGAGTGATCTTCTATGTAAAATTGTAAGTACATATAAAATATATTAGACTATTTATTCTTTTTTTTTATTCAAAAAGAAAGTTTTGATTCCCAAATTAGTTATTTCTTAAATTTATATTATTTTTCATTATTTATTGGGAAGGATATATTAAGTTTTCACGCTTTACATTTATAGTTTTTTTTTTTATAAGGTGTGAGAGAGTTTTTCATTTGACATTAGATGTGAGGTAGTGAATAATAACTGATAAGAATAATTTTTCAATCTTAAGGCCTCGTTTTTTTTTACAGTTCATCTCATCTAATTATTATAATTTTTCTAAATTTTTACATAAAATAAAATAAATAACTTAATTTTTTTAAATCTTAAAATAAAAATAATATTTTAATAATATATTATTCAACTTTTTAATTTTAATTTTAATTTATCTCATCTTATCTTAATAAAAAATAAACTAGAGCTTATATTTAATGTCTATTTTAAATGACTATTTGAAAAAGAAAAAGAAAAACTGACGAGCGTGCAACAGCAACTTGGAAAAGGTTTTTTTTCTTTTTTTGAGAGGACAACTTGCAAAAGTTTTAACAAGTTGCGTACTCCAATAAGTGCTCCTTCCTCTCGTTGATGTCTGAACCTCTTTGTTTGTGGAAACCACTCGATATCTCTTTCAACCTATACAACTTTCTCAGCCTCTCAACTAACCCCACAACCAAAACAAAAAATGTCTTCCCCAAGCAAGCGTCGAGAGATGGATTTGATGAAACTGTGAGTTTTCCAACTTATATTCATGATTTATCTTCAAGTTTAATTTATTTGTTTTGTTTCTCTCTCTGTTTTTTTTTTTTTTTTGGGTGAAAAAATGGTTTTATTGGGGTGAACCAGGATGATGAGTGATTACAAGGTGGAGATGATCAATGATAGCATGCAAGAGTTCTATGTGGATTTCCATGGACCTAAAGACAGTAAATATTTCATATCCATATCTATTTTTCTTCTTCTTAATTTTCCAAGTGATCGATATGGGTCTTTGCATATAGTTTAACTTTTTAATTTTCCTTAGTTTTTATATGTTTTATTTTTTTCTATTCAAATGGTTGATTATATATTTCAACCCTCTTGACCATATGAAAAATACCGCCGGGATTTTTTTTTTAATTTACCCTTGATTTGGATTAGACATTCAACAGTTGCTGACCACATATTAAGGTTGTCTCTGAACTGCTGAGCTTCATCATTGTTTCGGATTGAGCCCTTTATCTTTTTAGTTGTTTTTTTTTTTTTTGAAATATTATATATTGTCTGGTTCTGGGTACTAAATTTAACTTTTGATTCGGTCATTTTGACCTTGATGTATTTTTAAATAAAAATACTTCCATCATAATTTAGACTCGGATGAGATTCGCCTGAGCAAAGCTTCATTTCTCGCCATGTTTATTAAATGAGTTAAAAGTTCGTTGTACAATGATTTTCCTCAAGGAAGATAGAGTTTATTGGTATTTTTTCTTTTGAGAATGACATTTGAATGAACGAGAGTTTTCCGTTATTTTCTTTTTTATGTAATATGACAGGTGCTTATCAGAGTGGTGTGTGGAGGATAAGGGTGGATCTGCCGGATGCATATCCTTATAAGTCTCCATCGGTCGGCTTTATTAACAAAATCTACCACCCAAATGTTGATGAGATGTAAGTTAACGGACATGAAAGACAACTAATATTATGCACTTTTGGCGAAATATGCGAACTCATATATATCCATTGTACTTCTGAGTTTCAGGTCTGGCTCAGTTTGTTTAGATGTTATAAACCAGACCTGGAGCCCCATGTTTGGTAAGCAATTGCATCGTCCGCCTTTCTGTGCAGACCTTGTATTACATTCTTTTCAACCATATATCACCTTCAGCAGCTGACAGTTGTCTTTTCCTTTTTAAATATGTTTCCAGATCTGGTTAATATCTTTGAAGTGTTTATTCCACAACTTCTTTTGTATCCCAATCCATCAGATCCATTGAATGGAGAAGCTGCTGCTCTAATGATGCGCGATCGCACTGCTTATGAACAAAGAGTGAGAGGTAGTAATCCTTCTTAAGCTTTGGTAACCGGAATGCATACAGTTGCAGTTGGTCATAATATTTTGCATTTCCTCTCTTCATAATCGTGTATAAGAAGTTATTTGAAGGTCATGAATCTGGGGGATTAGGACATGTGATTATATGCCAATAAAAACAACTCCCCCTACTTTTTTCATGCTTATATATCCATTTGTGAGGACATTGGTGTTAGCCACTCTGTATTTTAAAAATTTCAAAAATCTGCACTTCATTAGTAGTCCAGCTGATGAATGCAGGCTCAATTGCCATTAACTTCCCCCAGCAACATCCATTGATTCTGCATATACGATTATTAGTGTCATCAGCGACTCTAATTTGGTATTATGAACTTCACCACGAACTATTTAACCATAAAAGTTGGCTTCTTTAGTTTTATTTTGTCTCTTCTATAGTTTTTGACAATATATGTTATGGGAGCCAATATGATCTGCTTTGGATTTAGATACTATCATATTTCACTCAAGAACAGTCATTTATGCACATTTGGAATCAACATACTGACTTCAAGACCTTCTCTTCCTCCCATGGGGATTGGCTTTGCTTTGGGTGGGCACATTTCAAGTGGAGCATTTTTCAAATCCAACTTTTAAAGGTTCCGGATGTTAAATGAAACAGTTTTTATAGCTTTCGTTTCTTGACCTAGACTAGACTGTTTCTTTCAATTCTTGACCATCTTTCATCATTTGCAAATGGGGGTAGGCATTACTGGAATGAATTCCTATTCAGAAACTTTTAAAAAATTCAATGAATTCTGAGTAAAGCAAAAGATCTTTCTTTGGAGGAGGGCTATTATTTTTGTTTCAAGACTAGTTATGTTTTGTTAAGTGTAGACACTAGCGGCTAGACTTGAATTGGGACAGTTCCAGGAAATGTAGAGCCCTGGGCCTGCTCGGCTGGCCCGTCTCAACCCAAACCTAGGGCCAAGCCTCCCAATCTTTACTAGCTGTTGTGAGTGTTGAATGTCTGAAGTATCAAAGACTTATATCATGCAAGCTTTCAATATGATGTTTGCAATGGAACTTTTTAGTCCTAAGTATGATAAATCCAAATAAATGGCTGCTATTCCTTCATGTTGCATGAGAGGGGATGCAGGTTTATGATTGTTAGCCTGTGGGAAGATGACTATCCAATTTCCACTTTAATCTCTCTAGACATCGAATGATTTTGACTGAGGTGAGAGTAACACTTTTGCCACTTGATGGAACTATACTATCCAATCAATGGGAAGAGGATATGAACCCCAGAGGAATTGCATGGATGCAGGAATGCTGGTAAAACTAGCCATTGGTTGTTGCTATTGCAGTACAATTTGTCTTTGGCAATTGGCTAAAATATTTGGTGTTGGGCTTTGATAGTAGATTAAAGTTTAAAATTCTGTATGTATTGGTCTAAGAGTAAGAATATCTTTATATATTCTGGTTGAAAAATGTGAAGCCAACGTTACATATGACAACAAAATTTATAATTATTGGTCTAAGAATGTTTTAGTTATATGTTTTTGGCAATTGATAATGGTTATTATTTGCTAAAGATGCTGAACTTTTGCTAATAATTCATTTGTTTACAGAGTACTGCGAAAAGTATGCCAAGCCAGAAGATGTAGGAGCTGCCCAGGAGGATAAATCTAGCGATGAGGAGCTGAGCGAAGATGATTATGCCTCCAGTGATGAGGCAATGGCTGGCGAAGCCGATCTTTAGGGGGCATGAATGCTTGCCCTGTAATCTTCTGTCTGTACATAATATTCAACTCATGGAAAATGAAACCAACAAAAAACTGAAAGCATGTGGAAAAATCTCTGCATATAATCTCCATTTTCCATTGTACTTTGTGTAAATTATTCAACTGTGATTCAATGTTTCAAAATTCATCAACTGCTGGGACTAAAACAGGCAGTTTTCTTCTTTTCATGTGCATGCATATCATAATACATGTGACTTATCTGGTCCAAAATAGTTGCATGAATGCCTGAGAAAGCTTGTTGGAACATAAGGTTTCACATTTGTCTAGCTCATAGAAGAGTTCATGAACTTGTAAGCACGGTTTTTCTTTTTGCTTCCCAGATAATGTAAGGTTGCCAGTGACCATATATTTCCAATTTACATGCATCAAAAGTGCAGCAAGGGCATCACATTACAAGCCCTTTTTTATGCTTGAGGGGATTTGCTAAAATCTTGCAATCTTTAATTAAAACAGAGCTTATTTGTTTTTCAAAATTAACAAAGAAGAACTAGTCATTTCAAATTTTCAATACCTAGCTCTTCCAAGTCAATGTTCATGGAATTTGGTAATCATCATCACTCCCTCGATTTGCCAAAATCAAAAGAGCAATTTCCATGACTTTTAGATTGATTGGCACAAGTCTTAAAAAATAGTTATGGTTAAATGCGTCTGTAGATTCTAGGCTTCAAATCTGCAGTGTCAATAAATTACAAATGAAAATTAAAGAAAGCTACACAAAGAGAAGCCCCTATAGCTCAGTGGTAGAGCGTCAGTCTTGTAAACTGAAGGTCCGTAGTTCGATCCTGCGTGGGGGCAGTCATGCATTTCTCTTTGCACCTTTAAATTCTTCAAGCCATTTTGGGCCAATCATTTTTTTACACGTGAAAAAGAAAGTTGCTCCACATTTTTTTCTTTTCTTTTTTGTAGCCATGCCATGCCATGGCATACCTAGGAAAATTTGTATGGGATGATACAAAGGATCTAATTCATACCATATATATGCTTGTTAAAGTCCGCCAATTGCCTAAACTCGCAATCATATTAATAAATAATGAAAAGTGTTATCACAAAAATAAATTCATAAACTAACGTAATTTCATGCAACATGTTAGATTTACTTTATAATAATTCTATAATCTAATGTATCGCATCAAGACATATCAGTATGTGAGTTTATTTTTATACAACTCATTTGTAGCTAAAACATTTGACACAAACAATTATTAATTACAGCTAATTAAATAGGATTAAAAACATTACTATTGTTTTTACCAAACTTGCAAAGATCATATATAATTTTGTCCAAATTAAGATTATACTTCAATTTCATGCACTTCCATGGAATTCCAATAGATTATGTAGTTGAGCAAAACGAGGAGCTAGGGATAAGATGATCAAAGACATCAATGCAACATAAAAACCTGTCAAGGAAGACAAAAAATAACACCCCCGGCGAACTGATGCAGTTGCAGAGAACGTAAATGGCAATAAAACAGAAATATTAATTAACACCCTTTTGATTCTCAGACGAAAACTTCAATGCAAGTTAGCCGGCTCAGCTGGCCTTCGGCAATACTCCAATATGCAAACCGTAATAAACAAGCTTGCCAAATTTTGTGGTAATTTAGAAGTGCCACCCGAAAAATAAAATGCATGCAATCCATGCACGTACGTCATGAGAAAAATAAAAATTATAATGATCTCAGCAAAAAGGGGTCAGGTTTTCCATCATTTCATATCTCTGCAACTCCTGGGAATTGCAGGGGTATCTTTAACCCTTCATCTCAAGCCTCTCCTCGTACACTGTTGATAATAGAAACCCTACCAAAGCACTTACTGCTTTTAGGTAACATCAAAGGAAACACACAACCCTGGCCTGGCCTGGAATTGGACCACCTTATGCGCAAAAGATCCCATTAATGGTACTGGTCCTCACCATAATTATTAATATCATTTTTTGGCAGTATTTTCATCTGAGTAATTCATTTAAAACCCAGCTCTAGCATATGCAGTATTGCCAGGTTACAATTACTCAATTATATATGCTTTTTCACTCATTATTTTCATCAATTATATTCATCTTTTCACTGTGTAATTAATGAGAGGTATATGTGGTCAGGCTTGAATGACTCATCAAAATTTTTCACTAATTGTGGGGGTTACTGCAATAATGGTAAGGCTTGCATGAGTGCTTAATTAGTGACAACAGCTGTGCCTTGCTTTTGGGCTGCAAAGATAATAATTATTGTTCACCTTTTGCATTCATGAGGAAAATGAGAGAAGTAGGCTAAATGCATGCAACCATGAGTTATTTGCAGACTTATTTATTAATATATTAAACATTAAACACACTGTTAACGTAGAAATCTACATTGATTTTTATAACCGGAATGAATCCACAAGTGTCAAGTGTACTCATTAACTTGTAAATAGCATATAACCGTAAACAGACTTCAGTGCATTTCCAGCTCGAGAAGAGCAGATCCAACCTACTACCCAAATGGCCTCTAGAAGTGTCTGCTCAAGTGTATGAACCTCAGAAGAATTATGCTACTGCCCAGCTGAAGGGGAAAAGAAATCTGAAACGTATTCCTACCACAGAGCTTGCCAAAAGCAAGCCCTACCAGTGAGAAAAATGAAACTTGCATATCTGATCAGAAAGAAAACCTGCAAAAAATATTATGCAGACACTCATTGTGTAACCAAGATGCAGTCCAACTGAGAAGCTCAAAAAATGGAAAAAACTCCCATCAGATTTCTCAAACAACATTGCAAACTTATAAGAAGAGCCTCAAGTCATATTTAGATCAGCTTTCTTGAACTTGATGTTGCTTGCTGGAGTGGTATGGCTTGACCCCTACCGACAAAGATTCCCAGCATCCAAAGTAATTCATAGATGTTTCCAAAATGAAACAGACACCAATCCTTCCTGCTTTTATCATATATCATCGCTCAAAAATATTTGAAACATAAATGAAACAGACACCAGTCCTGCTTTTAGCATAATTCATCGGTCAAAAATATATGAAATTTCAAAAATGCAAACCAATATTCATATACCTATTTTACAGTTAAGCAAACAAATTGTACCTATAAATGTCTCAAGCGTATTACACATATTAAATAAAGGCATTATGAAATTATGCCACAGGCAATGCTTGTATTTCATAAGATGAATAGTGATTCCGGCATGTGATCAATGGTTGCATAAGGGAATGCAGCTGACATTAACTTGACATTTTAAACCAAGAGTATAGAAGCAAATCCACCAGTCTCTTCTTCATTAGCCTAACAAAAGGACATGACATTTAGTTGAAAGGGAACATTGAAAGTTTTAATTGGCGGAATTTAGATCAGAGGCTTTTTTTTTGAACTTCAGACCAACTTCTGTAATAAAGTTTCATATTATTTATCACCAATCAAATCCACATGAGATGCATTGAACATTCATAACAGTTACCTAAGTTTTCTGTGGCTATATTGAATTTTGCATAGGGCTCCTACAATTACCATCATTTCTTCTTTTAATGAGTAAGCTATATCCCATTACATGGACAACTCAAGTAACCCCACTTTGGGCAAGTCCAAGTGTCAACAACCACAGCCCACGGATTCTTTAACAATGCCCCGAAGTGTAAATGACTACCCTAACTTTATTTGTTCATGGATTCATATTCCTAAAAGTAGATCTGAAAGTTTCAAAAGTAAACTTATTTATCAAAAAAAAAAAGTTTCAAAAGTAAACTCAGCTTTGCAAGCATATAACAGTCTCCAAACAAAGTTCAGCAAACATAGATAAGTTAGTAGCATTCTGCAATGAACGCAATGTAGAGTAAATATTCAAAAGACAAATTAAGAAAATGGAATATAATGGAAAAATAAATCAAAACTTGAGTAGACAGGTCTCAAGAACTGAACCTGACTAGTAAATCTTGTCAATATTTCTAATTTCACTCCTGCCATCACCAAATTAATAATTTCTGGAATGAGTGTGGAAATCAAATTGGTATATAGTACACTTCCAGCATGTTCTTGCATGAAAGACAGGAAATTTTATTATTCATTCTCATTTGAGCAATTCTAATAAGGAAACAGCAAAGATTCCTGCTTAGTTAAGTTATATGATATGCACTATGCAGAACATATACAAAATGTATCCAAAAGGAACAAAATAATCGGGTCTTAGGGCCTCATATCATCAAACACAAAATTACTACATTGATATCTGTCAACCATTGAAGCCAGAGTCAAAAAATTAAAAACCCATTCAACCACAGTTATTGCCAATGCAGTTGTAACCAAAGTGTCAATATAGGATAAATGTATGTTAAGTTACTGAAAAAAGCAAGGTCAAGATGAGGTCAGTAATGTGATTCGCATTAACTTAACAAAAAGGGGGAAATTTTGAGAAATGGAAGGGAACCTAATTGAGAGTTAAATGGTATAAAAAATTCCTCCGAAAAGTATACAATAGTTTTATTTGCAACCTTTGTATAATTCTAGAGTAAACTTTGCTTACAAGAAATATAGAATCTATGGTGAAGTATGAATTTGAACATTTGCAAGAAGCCTGGTCAGTTTGCTCAGAGTTTCACGAGCAGATATTGTATCAGGATGATCTTCACCACAAATTGAAGTTCTAATAAAAACAGCCTTCCTAATTAGATCATCTCCTATATCGAACTGTCCCCCTCTTAGCATTAGCTTGGCCCTAGTCTCTAGCACAGTGGCTCTGCATAGAGCCAGTTCCTGCCAAAGGCAAGGATTCAACTGAGCATTAGTCTGGATGGGCCTCCAACAAAGTGATTTATCAAACCATTTCTCAACTGGTGTGACAAGTTCTTGGTCTGCAGCTTCCAAAGCATTAGTACATAGCCGCAGAAGTTCAAGAGCAGCACTGCATTGAGAGAATGTGATGAATGTCCGGATGGCGAGAGGTAAAACCACTTCTTTGACAAGATGTAGCAACTCTGACACCTTGGGCTCGACAACTACAGGATCGCGACCAAATCCAAATAACAAGAAACAAGCCGCCCAAATATGTTCAGAATGCTGAGCTATTGACCCATGACTGATTACAGCTTGAACCATGGCTTGCGCAGCTCCATTCACTCCTCTTTTGTGAGCATAAAGCTTGATGAGCTCATTGAAATGGATATATTCTTGCTTGGTACTACTTCTTGCAATATTGAACCTCAACAACATGGAAGAAGCTTCTGCTTCTGATTTTTTTGTATATGATGAAGTCAAACCACAAGTTAAGGAATGCAGTAAATTCCTCCAGAATCCGTTCCCCTGATGCTTTTTGGGTACCTTGTGAGCAGCATGGGCTAACAAGGAAACTGGAATTGCAGCTGGAGCAAACCAACTACTTGCCTGGACCATTCTGGTTGCCAAGCTCATTGGCCCATCAGCGTGATCAAATATCGAGAAACATACCTCAAAGAGTTGCAGAAGGAAGGTGTTTCGCCTCAATGAGTGTACTTCCCTACTTCTCCATGAGAAGTCCTTCAAGGGCATTCTTTTAATGGTATCCAATAGCCTACTTGGAGTTATAGGAATCTCAGACAGTATCGCACCAGTAATTGCAAGCCCCAAAGTTAACCTTCCAACTTTCTCCTCAATAACCCTAAGTGCATCTATTTCCTCGATTGGGTAGTCTTTGCCACTTCCTTGCATTAAAGTCATTGCCTCGATGCCAGATAAGTATGAGAGTTTCAAAGGTTCCAAGTTCATCACTCGGGGAAGGCGTGTGGAGATTATTACGTGGGTCTCTCCACCAAAACGAGGAAGAAGATCCATTACCAGTTTATGATCCCACCAATCCTTTTCGCTCTCTAAGTTATCAATCACCACTAAAAACGGTATGTTTCTCATAAGCTCTTTGCGAACTCTAAAAATGGCAGCCTCTTCCTGCTCTTCAAAGCCTTTTATCCTGCTTTTCTCTGAGCAATATTCAACCCCTACATCAACTTCCAAAAATGACCAGAGGTTCAGATAATTCTGTCTAATATACCTGCTTTCCCCACCTACCCATAAAATCATCTTGTACCTTTGTTGGTATCTGTAAGCAAATTCCAGAAGAAGGTCTGTCTTGCCAATTCCTGATTCTCCTGACACGCAAGCGATCCCTTTCCCATACAAAATCCTCATCGATCTTTTTCTCCTTGCATACCTTCCACCACCTTTTGACCTCGGTTGGTGTTGCCTTTGAGGAAGACCAGTACCTTGCATCTCAATCTCTTTTTCTGACTCCTTCCACACAACTGGTTCTTTTCCCTTTCTGCTGCCACTCTCAAATTGCCTTTCCCTGCGCCTTTCCTCCAATAAACTGCTCTTAGGCCACCCAATTGTCAAATTCTTTCGCCTGGGTCTAGCTTTAAGTTCAAAATAGTCTCTTTCTGAATCTCCTGTAACATCACCAAAAAGAATGAATTCTAGCTCAGAAAGTTCTTTCTTCCGACCAATGAAATTCTCATTTCGAGGGAAAGGGAACTCCTCTTTTTCTACCTTTTCTCTCCACTTATTCATTCGCTCTACAACACTTCTCCTTCCTAACCTCGTTGCCAGTAGTGTGATTGTCCTCAGTATGCATTCTCTCCAGTTGCCATCATGAGCATCTAATTTCCACTCATCAACCCGAGAGAGGCCATAGACAGCTTCTTTCCACTCCTTCTCCAGCCCTCCATACAACACCCATAGCTCTCCTCCATATTTTTCCCATAGCTCTCCCCTCTTCTCAATTATATCTCGGACAAGGCAATCACCAGGACTCAAGTCAAAGAATATTGGGACCAAATTCTTCTTTCCTGAAAAAAACCGCAGTTCCTCAATAGTAAATGGGTTCCTG
Source organism: Pterocarya stenoptera (assembly GCA_003123785.1). Classification (NCBI taxonomy): domain Eukaryota; kingdom Viridiplantae; phylum Streptophyta; class Magnoliopsida; order Fagales; family Juglandaceae; genus Pterocarya; species Pterocarya stenoptera. Next base: position 13,402 of record QEOT01123671.1, read on the forward strand.
AAAGACTTCCTTGTCAGAATTATAACCCCAAAAGAAGAGACATCCATAGCCCTCTCAACAATTCCGTGTTTGCGAGAGTTCCTACATCGAGCCCTATCAGATACAAAGCAACTCATACCTTGAACCTCGAGCTCTGCACGGAGCCAATTAGCAAACCTCAGTAAATAAGGTTTGCGTCCATGCAAACCAATAAATACGTCACAGCTCCTCATTCTATTGGAAGAAAGGGAGACTGAACCGGGAGTAAATGAGCTAGGGTAGCTACTTGCATGCTTTCTCTGCTTCTCTCTATGCCGAGAATAACCATTTTCATGGTCATGGCTGTAACTAGATGGGGTGCTGTTGGAAATGCCAGCTGAGGAAGATATGCCATCAAACTTCTGGAAATCAACCAAAGTACGGGCATCTTGGGTTGCCGAAATGTTTGAAAAGGTCATTCTGACATTTTTTAGAGACTCAGGTTCTGGATATCCTGAGCTGCAGCTAGGAGGATCAACGCTTAAATGAATGCTGTCACATGGATTGTCAGACCGTGTTGATTCTGATAAATGACACGTTGGCGATCTTGGCGAGAAGAAGGGCGACTGATTTGCTGAAAAGAAGGCAGAAGATGATGATGACATATTCCTTAAAGTTGTGGCCGTTAAGGACCGAAACCTGGTGCTATCTTCCCCGTTTTCCATATTGATAAAATTTCCTGCTATCCCAATGTATCAAGTCTTTTGTGCGCTCTAGTTACGAGAAACCACTATGAAACAAAGAATATGGCAGTAGTGAGTCACTTATCTTCCAAAAAGGGTATAAAATACCGCAAATGTCAATAAAATTGGAGTCTTTCCATAGTTTTTTTTTTTTTATAAGTAGAAGTCTTTCCATAGTTGTTTTAAACAATTTGGAAACTGACAAACACCATGTCCAATGGTAGGAATAATGGTAAACAACGGTACAAAATGTGTAATAAAACAGTACATTTAACAAGTATGAGCAACAATTGGCATCCTAAAAAATTCACTTATATGAATATATCTACAAGTGGTGACTCCATTAATCCTGGAAATTGCTTAATAACCACTGAAAAGACAATGCAGATTACTCAACCTGGAAAAGAATGGAAATTTAAACGCTTCATGATTCACACAAGTAAGAGCGGAAGTAGGCAGTCTCTAAATGCACTATTATGCTCAAACTCTACTACATAGGATTTTAAACTCGAAGAAGATTTTTTTTTTGGGAACTAAAAAGAATATCATTAAAATGCGCAAAAGGGTACTCAAGGGGGAAAGACTCTCCATGAGGAAAGAAAATAAAGATATTCTTTAAGCAATACAGTTGCAAAATATATATAACAGAAGTGCCAAAACAAATAATTAGAGGATTAAAACTTCAATAATTTAAATGGATAGAAATGAAGAAAAAATGGCAGCCATAACGTTGACAGATTCGAGCTTCTGTGATCCCTATAAAAAGAAAAAAAGAAAAGAAAAAAGTGAGAAGAAAATATCCATACATGGGGGGAAAAAGTAACTCATTTCCTGAATTTGATCAAAACGACCATAAGCCCATTAGTAGAGCATGAAGTCGTAATTTTAGGGCACTATAGATCTCACGGAACTCTCCGATGTACGGAGAGGCTTAACACGAAGAACGACTTCTCAATTGAGCACGATATAATGGCAGCTCCGTGATAATTCAGATCTGAATACTTACTAGGCTTCAAATCACAAGCATGGTCTCGTAAAACCTAGTTACTTGAAATGAATGAGAAGCCCGAAACACTTCATTGTTTAAGCAAACCAAATCTCTGAGTGCTCTCTACAGCCAGTAGAACGAACTAACCAACCTGCATAGAGAGACTATCTATCAAAACAAATAATCACCAAAATACACAGAAAGCAGTATATAACGGTAATGCTTTAAACCAAAATAGTTTATCCATTTTTTGACAAGGAGAAAGCCAATGCTCTCAATGTGCAGGAGAAAAAAAAAAGTTCAAGTTTTACCATTTGCAGATAGATTTGAGGGAGACCCATGTTCAGAAAAAAGCCGACAAAGTAAAGATTCGGTTGAAAATGAAAGTAAAATTGGCCTTACCTTTTAAGAGAAGGAAAAAGAAAAGGAAACCATCAAACCAGTTCTTCGAAAAACAAACTCTTTTGTGTGTAACTATGTCTAACTAAACTCCTCTATCTCTCTTTCCTCTCTCTCTCTCTCTCNAATATTCCAGTAGGTTTTTCTAAGGTATTTTGCCTTTATCCATTTAGGTCTAGGTTATGAGAATATTTGAAATATTTTTAGAATATTTTATTATTATTTATTATTTTACTATTATTTATTATCTAGTTTTTATTACTATTCATTAACATTCTTCTTACCATCTAATAAAGAAGCGGGAAAACATGAAAAAAATCGTAGTTATAAAATAAATAAATAAAGTTTAAAAATTATATATTGAGAGAATTATCGAAACTGACATTACATGCGATGAAAAAGTATGTTCAATGAGATCGAGGCAGAACTTCTTCTTCTTCTTCTTCTTCTTCTTCTTCTTCTTCTTCTTCTTCTTCTTCTTCCTTTTTTAATTAAAAAATCCCCTAATAATAAGAGTAATTTTGAGCTACAATGAGGACCGTTATAGATATTAAAGGATAGACCCAAAGTCAATATCACCATATGCTTTCATTATGGTCACAACTTCTAGTTCAAAATCGGATCCTTCGACGTGGCCGTGTGCTTAACACTAAGCGATTGGCTTAATTGGGCACACATGATTAAGCACAACGCACCCCTTTAGTTTTGACCGACTCCTCAAGAGGATACTCTAAATCTTGCTCACTTGATGGCAATTATTGATAGATCAGTTAAGGTTGTGTTGAAAATTTTCCAGTCTTTTTCCTAGCTTGAATTTTGGTGGAGCAAAAACATGACCCGCGTCCTTGTTGAGAAAACTTAATAAATGATGATGGAATGGAATCTCAGAGCTTCAGTTTGATGTTCATACAGATCATGAACAATGGATAGTTTACTACCCACTGCTTCATGATCTGCTAAATGTATAACAGGAGTTCTGGAAATGCAACAAATCCAATGCAATCAAGGCCTCCAAACAGGGGGGAAAACATATTTGTTTAGAATTTTATTCTTGGCATAGAGGTAAAATATAATCAAAGTCTGCACAGGAAAGCTCTATTGCATGTTATATTACAAGAAAAATAAGTATTTATGATGAATTATTTGCGACGATAATGACTAATTATGAAAAAAACATATTCATTTTGACAGAAAATAATCATTTTTGCTGAAAATAACTGATCATAAATAAGCAATTTTCTTATAATAATACTAGGGAAACTTTCTTTTTTCTTTTTTTTTTGGGGGGGGGGGGGGGGGTTNGTGTGAAACTCACACAATAGATTTATCCACCAATAAAATCATATCATTGATGTAGTAAGATAACATCCCTATCTACCAAAGGACTGTCAGCTGACTTCAAACAGCATTGGATTTGGCTCTTTGAACATCAGTCCAAAACACTCTTTTGGTACAGACTAGCGAGCACATGCTTCCATGTGAGACCACACACAAAACATTGGTCCTGATCTATTTACATCTACAAATCTGGATGATATCAATGGCCCAGTTTGGAGATTGTCTCCTCACTCACGGAGAAAAAAGAAAAAGAAAAAGAAAAGAGAGAGACAGCTCTTTGTGCTTAAAATTGAGTCCAATACAAAACTACAAAACCACAACTACCCTACGTACACCATTCCCCCACGTTTGGTAGACATGAACACAATGTATGTAAAGCATCCACAAATATGGAAGATTTTTCTAGCTGCTCAAAACCTCAAAGGACAAAAAAGAAAAAACCTCATTGTTTGCTTATGCAATTTAGATTATATAAAATGGAATGTTTTATTAAAAATTAAATAAAATATTATTATAATATAATTTTTGTTTTGAAATTTAAAAAAATTAAATTGTTTATTATATTTTGTGTGAGAGTTGAAAAAATTATAATGATTACATGAGATTAGGTAATTTGATTTTGTGTAACTAAATCATTTTATACTCCTTGTGATCATGTTTTTGCTTTTCTATTGTACTAGTAATTTTAAATATTATCTTAAATTTTGCAAGTTAACGTAATTTTTGTTAAAAGAAGTGAAATTTATTATTAAAAAATTTAATTTTTATATAAATTTTAAATTTTTATTTTAAAAAAATATATGTCGAGATTTAACCACTAAACATACAAACATCACTTATTCTATTCTCTTGTGTATACATGTAGCATAATTCCTTCATAAAAATTCCAAATTGCAAATAATAAATAAATGAAAAACATACTACAACTCTCAAGTGGGACCCAATAAGGAATTCAAAGTGTCACCACCAATCACAATCCGATCCCATGCCTGTCCAAATTAACTCCAATCCATAGACCGTTGTCCACTTTTCAGCGGCATAGCCAACTAAACATGAAAATGATGTCAAATCTAATCAATATAAATATGCATGTCGGGTACATGGGAAGAAAAAATCATTGTTTCTCTCTAGGGTTACTTGTGATTTTCCCGGGAAAATCACAGTATTTTCCCTCTGAATTTTTAAGATCTGACCCTGGCCACATATCATCTAACAGTTTTTTAGTCCTATCTGTTCCAACACACCTCTCCAAGCGTGCAGTGGGAATCCACCTGGAAAGTGTTTGTTCATGGTCACATTGATGCAGTCTTCGTTACTCATAATGAGGACCATAATCAGGAACCTGTTCCTTTTAGTTTTTTAATTTAATTTAAACTTGACCTAGTTGGCTATCTTATTAAACTAATTTATTCTTATATTTAAAAGTTTTTTGGGTTTTTGTTTAAAAATAAAGTTTTGTTATACATCAACCATTATTTTCTCTCACGCCTCATACTTGACAATTTTTTTACCATTAGATATGAGGTGTAGGATAATAAATAATGATTGATGAGATAAATTATTCTTAAAAATATACTTTTGCGAGAATCAACTTCCTACTATAATTTCTCTAACCATGTTTACAGGGAAAACATATTGCTAATAACATTAAGGGAGTAATGTTATTGCATATATATGTTTCGGACTTTATAACTCTATATTATACTGATTGACTGATGTGATATATTTTAATTAAATTTAAACATAAATTATTTAGATAAAAAAAACACGTAATATATAACACAATAATTGATGTATTAATGTAAATAATAAGATTAAAAATTAAAAACAACATTTTTCAAAAAGAAAATAGATAGCCTCGATTAAAAATAGCCGATTCATCTAAAGAATCATGTAACCTTTTTTTTTTTTTTTTTTTTT
>QEOT01123671.1:23965-78968 GCA_003123785.1 Pterocarya stenoptera
CCCCCCCCCCCCCCCCCCCATCCCACCCCCTTTTTCTCTTGACAGATGGACAATTTCTACACAGGCGAGTTTCAGTTTTCTGCATAATTAAACTAGAGTTTAGTTGTGTTCACATACTTTGTTTTGGTGAATTGGAGATTGTGACATGCTTTTAACTTTTGAATGTTTGACTTTCTTGTGCATTATGCTGGATATAATGCTGATTTGGGGGCTTCACACACTTCAAATGTGCAGTGACGGTAGGATTTGTCAATTTGCATTTGTATATTTTAATCCTTGTAGGTTATGAATTCTCAAGAAAAATGTCTAATTGTTCATTGTTTATATTCCTTTTACAGGTGTATGAAAAGGTTTGACATTTATTTCTTAAACAACAAACTCGTCATCTCTCTCTTTCTCTGGATGAGAATTATTGTAAGTCATCAATGACTTGATCTTATGATCCAATTATCAGGGAGCTGAAGTTGTCAGGATGTACAAAACCTTACTGGGGAGTGAAGGGTTCAGAAAAGTAAGATTTAGAATATGCCTAAGCCTGAAGCTGATGATGCGATAAAGTATCTAGTTAATTTGATAACACTGCTCGTCTATGGGAAGCCTGCTGCCTGCTTATGCAGTTTCTCCACATTTCAGGGCATGGATCTTTATTTCAAGAGACATGATGGTCAAGCTGTAACCTGTGAAGATTTTTTCGCTGCCATGCGAGATGCCAATGGTGCTGATTTTGCTAATTTCTTACAATGGTCAGTATCGGACGTTTGTGTCTTTTCAGTTTTCTTCTGATGGCATCGATCCTTGCCCTAAAAAATTCATCTAAAATACAGGTACTCCCAAGCTGGGACCCCTTCTGTCAAAGTATCATCATCTTACAATGCTGAATCTCATACTTTCTCTTTGAAGTTCAGGTGCATATGCTGGGATTCTGTTTTTGTCTTTTCTGGTAAAAAATCATGGTCTTTCTCACTTGTTGGTGATATCACTAACTATTATGTTTGATGGGGGCTTCTCACAGTCAAGAGGTACCACCCACTCCAGGGCAACCAGTAAAAGAACCCATGTTCATTCCTGTAGCAGTCGGTTTGCTCGACTCAACAGGCAAGGAGATTCCTCTTTCCTCTGTGTATCATGATGGAACATTGCAGTCTGTTGCAAGCAACAACCAGCCAGTATATACAACGGTGCTTCGAGTGACCAAGGTCAATTCAGAAACTTTACATATTTTTCTTCCCATTTTCGCATTTCAATGGACCCACCATAAAAGTGTAAAAAAAAAAAATTTTATGAGTGGTACCCACATTTTTATAAAAGGCCTGCACGTAGCTTGTTTATTTGGAGCTTATACCTAGCATTACTCTTGCGATTATGGGTCAGCAGTTGTGATGCTGCGGCTATGAGGAAGAAGAGATAGAAAATCTTGCTAAGTTGCTAACACAATGCACTTCATATGCTAGGAGAACAATGGCAATTGTGTTCTGTTTTTATTGACCGGAGACCACATTGCTAAGCCATTAGGCTATTCCTTTTATTATTTTTATATTTTTTGTTCCCATACTAAAATTCATATACTTTTGTTTTGGACTAAGCAGAAAGAGGAAGAGTTTGTGTTTTCCGATATATTTGAACGGCCAGTTCCATCTCTATTGAGGGGCTATAGTGCTCCTATTCGTCTTGAATCCGATCTCACTGACAGTGATCTGTTTTTCCTTCTTGCTCATGATGCTGATGAGTTCAACCGGTTTGTCATTCTAAATGCATCAGTACTTATGTATTTGGTTATTGAGCAATTAATGAACAGTTATTTACTTGATTATTTTTGTTCTGTAGTTGGGAGGCTGGACAAGTGCTGGCACGCAAGTTGATGCTAAACTTGGTGGCTGATTTCCAACAAAACAAGCCATTAGTTCTTAATCAAAATTTTGTGGATGGACTCAGAAGAATACTCTCTGACTCTAGCTTGGATAAAGTATGATGAGGCATTTCCTGCTTTCCAGATGTTTTTTCCAATCCTGGGGAAGGGTGAATGCACTAATAAATTCTAATGACCTTTGATTTTCTAGGAGTTTATTGCCAAAGCGATAACTCTACCTGGTGAAGGGGAAATAATGGACATGATGGAAATTGCTGATCCTGATGCTGTTCATGCTGTTCGTACTTTTATCAGGAAGCAGCTTGCTTTGGAACTGAAAGCGGAGTTACTCACAACAGTATGCCATCCTCCCTGGAGTTGCATAATGAATTAATTACTATTCCTGTGCTTCTATCTACTTTATTATTTGACCGAGGGAGAAAGTTCCTGTCTTGATCTTGACGCTTCACAGGTTGAAAAAAATAGGAGCTCAGAAGAGTACGTGTTTAGTCATCCTAATATGGCAAGACGAGCTTTGAAGAATGTTGCTTTAGGTCTGTTTTGTATTAGTTGTATGCTTGCAAGTTTGGCCTTTGGTAAACTTTCCACTGATTGATTTTGTGTTTGTATTACTGGTAGCATATCTCGCATTGCTTGAAGATCCCAAGTATACCGAGCTTGCGCTGCATGAATATAGAACTGCCACAAATATGACTGAGCAATTTTCAGCTTTGGTGGCCATTGTGCAGAACCCTGGTAAAACTCGTGATGATGTGCTGGCTGACTTCTATAGCAAGTGGCAGCATGACTTTTTGGTAATACTTCTACTCAATTTTTTGTAATTTGCTTAAAAGATATTTTTGGGTCTGTGAGTTCTGTGTCGTGTATTTATTCACTTCATGGAGGGTATGTATGGTATGCATTCTGCACAGGATTTTTTCAAGAACAGTTATGGTAGGTATTTGTGTAGTTGTACATATAGTTCCACACTTCTGCTTGTTTAAATGGAAAGGATACATTTTAGGGATGTACATGGGCACCCCTGATAGATACAATCAAGTTCGTGCTTCGCAGCATCTCTGCGAAAGAAATACATCTAAGTCATTGTTTTCTATTTTAAAGTTACAAGATTGAAGTAATGATATGTTCGAGGATAGTCACTAATTGTCAGTGCTTAGTGTGTATTTAGCTATCCCACCCTTTAGATTAATCTTTCTTTCCTAATGCCAATTTATTCTGTTTTTCGTAAGTGTTTCTGGATTTTAGAGAACTGTCATGTTGATCGATTTATGCAGGGAAATTCTCTTTGCTTTCTTCCAACTTGATCTTACCTTCCCCAATCTCATGCTTTATTTTTCAGGTTGTGAATAAATGGTTTGCCCTTCAAGCCATGTCTGACATTCCTGGTAATGTCGAGAATGTTCGGAGTCTCTTAAACCATCCTGCATTTGACATGCGGAACCCAAACAAGGTGTATTCGCTCATTGGGGGTTTTTGTGGTTCTCCTGTGAATTTCCATGCAAAGGATGGGTCAGGCTACAAGTTCTTAGGAGAAATCGTGCTGCAGCTTGATAAACTAAATCCTCAGGTCCATTTGGAAAGAAGCCTTTTGTTTTCTACAAGCTATGCCATCACTGAATTCTAACTTTTTGCTTCTTTATCTTTATTGTAACTGCAGGTGGCGTCCCGCATGGTGTCAGCTTTTTCTAGATGGAGGCGATACGATGAAACCCGGCAAAACCTTGCCAAGGTAACATGCTGTTGCTCTCGTTGCATTTAATCACGCTTCTCATAATGTCTAAAGTACCAAAATTAGCTCTTGAATTTGAAATAATCTTGTTAAAAATGGATTGGGGTTTTGCAGGCACAGCTGGAGAAGATCATGTCTACCAATGGACTGTCGGAGAACGTGTTTGAAATTGCCTCAAAAAGCTTGGCTGCTTAAATTTTGTAGTTTATCTTTGCTGAGAATGTGCCGAGAATGTGCCGCCATTACCGGTGGCCAAAAATAAATATGTTCTGGCACCTCTTGCTGCATCTCCACAAAAAAGTATGCTCTTTATGTAATACTTTTTACTTGGAATTCGACATCTCTTTGTTTGGTTTTGTTCTGTTGGGATGTGGATGGGGATGTTTATGATATTATGATGAAATGTGTTTCTTTCATGTAAAGAGTTCTCTATATGTGATTGTTTCTTTTCTTCCACAACTTGGATGAAACCGAACCCTCAAGTCGCTTGCAACAGTTTTCTCAAGCCTGATTAAACCAATACGAACTACTTAATATCACCGGATGGTCTTTGATGTCGTGAGGGCTGATTTTTATGTTTGAAAAGTTGTAGAAAAGGTTTGTTTTGTTGAATTAATCTTTGCATCATCCTACACATCATACACCATAATTTTTTTTATTTTTTTTATTTGTTTCTCATATTAAATGTGTATTATATGGATGAAGAATAAAAAAAATATAAATGTTTCAATAAGAGTAAAATAAAAAAAAAAAATTGAAAAAAAATTGAAAAAAAATAAAAAACACATGGTGTGTGGTGTGTAGGATGATGCATAGTAATGCTCTTTTCTAACGAGAAACCCAAGGCAAGTGCTATTTGAATGTCCGTGTAAGGGAAATGATGCATCCAGAATGCAAGACAAAAGCTACCGATTTTCATTTATTTTTTTAAATTTTTTTTACTTAATTGTGAAGGAAGTGTTTTTAAATGAGTTTGTAATTTTTTTTCTTTTTTTAAATGTTTTAAGAGATTTAAAAAATGCTTAAAAAATACAATAAAAAAGTATATTTTGCACTTGTCTTTAGAAATTCTTTGGGTTCACTTTCAATGCCCCAGCAGGACTCGTTCGTGTAATTAAATAAGAAAAATATTTTAATCATAAAAAATTTTACAAATTAAACTTACAAACAAAATTATGTTAGTTTATAAATTTATTTTTGTAGAGTTTAACTTTTCGTAAAATAAACATATCAAGTGAATGAAATTTGAATTAAGATTTATTTATTTTATCTAAATATCTTTAATAATTTGAAGATAAAAATGTTTAACATGAAAGTATTACAAATTACGATATCAAATATTATTTCTGAATAAACTACGGTTCAACATTAATTATAATAAAATTTGACCCGGAAAATTTAAGAATTTCGTCAGAGTGCTTGCATCACAACTTCTTCTAGAGTAATTTGCATGCTTCAAGGCACCATCACAGAACATGCCGGCTTCATCTGCACGTGTCACTGCGTGGTTGGGACTACCTTTGTATTAATCAGAACGGACTGTTCTCAGCTCTGTCGATTCCACATGCAATAACAGACAACCGTAGGATCTTTTATAGGACAGCCTTGCTAATGCTTACACAAATCATGTGTCAAAAGTAGCAATCATGGGTTAAGATTACATCACGTGGCATAGAATAATAGGACAACTGGGACCAACTCCGTTAAACTACCAGTTGCTAGGTGCATGCAGGAAAGCCACGTGTACTCCGTTGGTATCAGTACTTCAAACTTTGGTCTGTCTGGCTGTTTAAATAGACAGGCTTTTTTGGTTGCAGGTAGCCAACCTTCTACTGTGTACAGAGCCTAATACATTGGACCATCCTGCATCTAATCTCATACTTAAAACTGGTTTCCGTACGAATGGCTTATAAATATAAATAAATAAATAAATATATATTTATATGATGTCGAAGTCAAACTACTCTCTCTACTCTCTATCCTAAAATTAGGCCTAAACCCAATCACCAAACCAAAATGTTGAAGAATCTGTTTCTTTGCCAATTATAAATATTTGGGAATTTTTAATGTCTTCTTAGGTTCAATTTAATTAAAAAATATTTTCAATTCATCTCATCTTATTGTATCTTATTATTATAATTTTTATATAAAATATAATAAATAATTTAATTTTTTTAAATCTCAAAATAATAATAATATTAAAATTAATATTTTAATCATATTTTATTCAAAATTTTAATTTTTAACTTATTTCAACTCATTATCCAAACCTAACTTTAGGTGTTTTTTATTTATTTATTTTCCCTTTTGGTGTCTTTTTTTAGTTGTGGAAAGGTAAAGCAAAAAGTGGGAAATAAAATATACAATAAAGGTTTGAAATTTAACCCATGTTTTGATTGGTTGGTTTTTCTTTTATTATTAGTTATCCTAGGACTTTACTTAAAAGTTATATTATGGCCAGAAAAGTCTTCTTTGTAATGCTTTGATTTTTTAAAAGCCAAGGAAAAAGAGGAATATTAGTTGCTTTTCCTTGTACCTTTATATTTGCAATAATAAAAATTAGAATGAGTATGGAATAAATGAAAGCATCCAAAAATTAGAACTAATTATAAATTTCCTTTTTCAATTGAATTATAAAAAGCAGCTTCTCTTATATATATGTGGGTTTTATTTTACAAATCATTGTTGAGAACTCGATCTCCCCTAAAAAAAACTCTCAAGCCTCTCAAGTCCCCAAGGGAAAGAAATTAATGAAAACTCATGCATGCATGGCTGATGAAATCCCCGGCTACTTTTGGTCCACCTTTTCGTGCCATCCAGGTAAAAGAAAATGAGCAACTTGTTATAATAAGGACAGAATCATGGAGATTAAACAATTCTCTTGATCTCTTTCATTGACCTATATAATAAGCTAACAAATGGATGCAATAATTGAAAAAATGACACCATCGTGGTAAGCCCAGGGGACCTCAATTATAATTTAATTCCCAAGGCCAGGATTGAGTCAAAAGCATGCAGCTCACTGCATCTAACTCTCCAGTCTTTTTCTTGGGCATCACTTCATGGCCTACCTTCCCACTCTTCCAATATATGGCTTCTTGCCAGCCTGAGGTGATCTTCAAAATTAATTACCTTGTTTTCTTCTATCAAACTTAAGAAATTGTGCACTAATCATGTTCTTTTAAACAAGCTGTTTAACTCATATCCTTGCAGAAAACACAGCATTAATGGAGCAATTGCATCTCATAAAGGGTACTATAAAACATTTATATTATAAGAAATGATAGTCACAATCGTAAATGTGTAAATATAGTATAATTATTTTAAAAAAATATAAAATTCATATGAAAAAAATTAATTTTATAATAATAAATCTCTTTTTTTTTTTTTTAAACGATTAGACCCCGTTTTTATATTTTACGATTGAATGAAATTTTCCATCCGCAAATAATTATAATCCCCAAAAGTCTAGAGAGGGCTAGCTAGCTCATTGTGTTGCCTGGAAATATCTAGCTGGGGCAAGTTTGGGTGGGACCCAAGACCTGATTAGTTGTTGATTAGGCTCTTTCATCCATGAATCCCAAATCTTTTATATATCTCAAAAATTAGAAAGTTGAAAAGAGAAAAAATAAATAAATAAATAAAATAAAAATAAAGTACATCATTTCATCCCTAGTGTAAAAAACAAAGCGAATCACAATCTGTAAAAGGTACTGCCATAATGCTTAAAAGGAAGAAAACACAGAAAGGCTCTTTTGCAACAATGATATTCCACAGTGCTCCATGTGTGAAAAAAGAGATCAGGGGTTTGAGCTTTGAGGGCATCAATTTCAGTAAAATATTTTTTTATTTATTATTTATATTATTTATAAAGGTAATGTTGTGTTAAGTCATGAGAGAGAGATGGAGCAGCCGTGCAAGTTAGTTTAAGCTTTTATAATAAAGTTGGTGGCTGGTAAAGGTAGGAAGAATTTTTGGGAAGGAATGGGTCCCAAAATTCTAGGGCATTGTGGAAGTGGATGTGCACACGTGCACTCACATTTGACATCACCTATAAAAAAAACCCACAAAAAAAATAAATAAATAAAAAAGGTGGCTGACTAATATTTCAATCGGACGATGCTATCCTTAACGACAATACAATATTACAGGCGTTAATTTGTAATAATAAATTAAATTTTATTTAAATGATACATTACATAAATCAACTTTAAAATAGAATTACTCTTATTATAATCTAACTAAACACTGTATGCATGGAAGAATCGAACCAAAATCTATAATAACAAAAAGATTTTGATAATTACACGGACTGAATATTAATTCATTAAGAAAAAAGAAAAAAAAAATCCTATATTTGAACAGTTGGAAATAAGAATTTGACATAAGATTTGGAACCCAAGGGATGAATTGGGAATTTCGTTAGATAGGGATGAGAGTACACATCATATTTGACATCCTAATTGGGAAATTTCACATAATCCAGACTTTTCAGAATTATAACTAGAAAGGGCAATAATGTAAACTACTCGAAGTGCTTAGTGCTAGATATTAATTGAAATAAATATCGATAATCACATGTATAGAAAGCAAGTCATTGCCGTGTTTGACCTCAGAAGCGTTACTTGCAGCAAATAAATAAATAAATAACTAAATAATTCTTAATATTTATAAGTTCTTACAAATCCCAACTCCTTCCCTTTCTTTGCTCCTTCATTCCTCTTCCGTAAAAGAATTTTCTCGAGAAAATTGTGACCATTTTTTCTTCGGCAGAGAAAAATCCGATTTGCGACTGAAAAAGAAGTTTCTTTCAGTGAAAACTGGTGTTTGCTGATCAAGAAAAGCGGAGATGAGGGCTGCGAATGGTGATTCGAGAGCTGTAAACAACGCTTTGGAGACTATAAGCGCTGCTGCTACTGCGATCGCGTCGGCTGACAATCGTGCTCCTCAAGCCACAGTTCAGGTACAAATCTTATACAAAATTTGGCCGACTTGTTTTTCTTTCAATATGAATTTATTTGTTTTTTTCACGTTCGGATTGCGTTAATTTGATTTGATATAATTGGAATGATGTTTAAATGTTATTTATTTTTTATTTTTATAGTTTTAGTTGTGAGATTTGAGATCTGTTTTATTTTCCTTGATTGCTTACTTGATTTCGGCTGTTTTTAATGGCATAGTAAATAATGATTGTGTCGATTTTGTTTTGTATTTTCTTTTCTTTTTTTGTTTGAGTTTTCAGTGTGATAATGAACCCAATCACGCACTGTTTCGTTGGCTTTAGGAAAATTATTGCTTTTTTTTAGAGAAAAAATTAGTCCAATTTTGCTTTAGAAAAGCAATGCAAGTATTTCCAGAAAGCTAAGTCGACGGTGTGTTAAAATTCTTTGGTTTAGTTTGAGAGGGTTGACTTTTATATGAAAGTGTGCAGCTTTGCTTTGGGGTAAATGAGTGTCCACAGCCTAAGATACCGTTTTGGTACTCTGGTACTTCGGGAATTTGATTACCAGTTTGGTGGTTTGGGTTTATGTTAGAACATATTCCTGAGCTTTCGAGTTTGTAGAGTTGTTTCTGAGTGTGAAAGAAGCACAATAATTTCTCTTTTTACTGTTGGTAAGTGGAAAAGAAAGTTTGCTGAGAGCATGAAATGTGTCTCTGTAGAGGCAGAGTCGCTATGATGGAGGTTGTAATACATAGATGGGTTTTGAAATGTACATGGGAAAGCCGTGGATTTGGTTTGAGTTTCACTTCAGTTTAGAGCATGTATGTATAATGGGAGAAGTGGTGGGGGAGAATCATGATGGTGTTTCTTCACTTAATTATTTTATTTGTAGATCAGATGACGGGATAGGCTAATGTTTGTCAAGGCTTTATAAAACTGGGAATTTTGGCTATCCTTTAATAAGGAAGGCCATTTTGTAGTTCATAGATTGGAGTACACTGTCAGATCATGAGTGTACCAAACACATTTCGTTTTAAACATAGTTGCCTGGGGTCGTTCTTCTTTCTTTTTTTCTTTCTTTTGTTTTTTTGAAAAACTTACTGGACCTTTTGGACCGAGCTTCCCTTCCATAGATAAGAAAGAGCGCTTCTCTATCTCCCTGTTAGAATATGAAAATATACCAAACTTATCAAGTCCAAAAATATATTGTTACAGTTTCAACAAACTTACTGCAGTAGGGACGGGTTCCTGGATGCATGCATAAGTTCTGTTGTTGATGCTAAGAAGTGAAATTTCATGCTCATTTGAGATTGTTTTTTGTTTAAACTGTAAAATTTTATTTTTGGAGATGATAAGTTTGGTGTATTTGCATATTCTCTTGTTAATGGCTGCTGTCATTGGAAGAAAACCAAAAGGGAGCACTCAATGCTTAGAAAAGTCTTTTGCCAAGTTCAAACTTTTATACCCAATACTGATGATTGTATCCAACAAGCAGCCATTTATATGTCTGATGATGTTGAGCTTTTCCTGTTTTGCTTCTATGGCATGTGGCAATAAAACATACTGGGGAAAATTTCAAAATAGTGACTTTTCTTCTAGTCCAGAAGATGCTAGGGGCTAGTGTGCTTTTGATATATATATGTGCAATTATTTTCAACCTATGTTTTCTCTTCCTTCGTCCATGGTTCTGCTGAGATATCTCGTTCTAACATCGCTTGGTTTCATGGTTCAAAGATTAGTTGCCGATAAACAAGTAAGAATTGCCTCAAAAAAAAGTGATGGAATTAAACTGAGGATTTTATTGGTGTGCTCCTGTTGGATGGCTTAGTCTATGTATTTTAAGGGCTGGGCTTTCTTAGAATGTGAAATCATACTATTTGATACAAGAGGGAATCTGGTATTATTTACTTTACTTGGTTTTTTTCTCATAATATTTGGTCAAATGCAGAAGAGAAGATGGGGAAGCTGCTGGAGCATATATTGGTGTTTTGGATCTGACAAACACAGAAAGCGAATTGGGCATGCTGTGTTGGTTCCTGAAACAACACCCTCTCGAACTGATGCTTCTGGATCTGAAAATCTAATCCAAACATCTACAGTAGTATTTCCCTTTGTTGCACCTCCCTCCTCTCCTGCATCTTTCCTTCAATCAGAACCTCCTTCTGCTTCACAATCACCAGTGGGTATATTGTCGCGCACTTCTATTACTGCAAATATGTACTCCCCAGGTGGGCCTGCCTCAATTTTTGCCATAGGTCCTTACGCCCATGAAACTCAGTTAGTCTCTCCACCGGTTTTCTCAACCTTCACCACTGAACCATCAACTGCTCCTTTCACTCCACCTCCTGAGTCTGTCCACTTGACCACACCTTCCTCACCTGAAGTGNTAAACAAAAGTTGATAGCTGCCTTTAGATGTCTGTGCCATCACCCTCTTCCCATGTAAGATAAATGGCAATAGAACAGTTGATATAATAGTTGTAATACATTATCAGTACTGTTAGTGAAGAAATTAATCTCTGAAGTATGTTTTCTTGCCAGTTGAATAATGTTGTATCAATGCCTTGCTTGAAATATTTTGTCGAGGGCTTGTGCATCCCAGGATTAGTCGGGACTTTGTTCTCGGATATCCAGTGCCAATAAAAAAATAATAACGTTGAATCAATGCATATATGAAATCTATTATTGCAAAAGCTTCTGCCAACACCATAATGGGCCAAACATGGGATTAGGCTGAGAATCATTAATCCACTGAAGAGGAGGCTCATGTGAATGTAATTAAGAGTTCCATCCGAGCATAAGTTTGGTTTCAGCTACACTTTTGAGTCGGCGTTCTAAGCGCACAGATCTTTTGCTGGTTATCTTCTCAGTATTTCCCTCGAGCAAAGAATTGGATCAGATTTTTTTTATTTTTTTATTTTTTTATTTTTTTATTTTTTTAAAGAAGACTGGTGCTCTTAATTTTATTGAATAGTCCTAACGTATGGCCGAGAAATACTGAGATAATAATTTTTTTAGTGTTTAATCACTAAAAATTATGACTATAACCTATAAAAAAAAGAGAAATCATGTTTGTAGTCGTGGAGTGTATAAGCACAACATAATTTATTTGAAAAAAGTAAGTAAATACATGACTCATAAAAAAAAACTAATTTTTTAATAGTGAATTTTATTTTTTTTCTAAGTGATTGCGCGGCGTTTGCATACTCTACGACTGTATGTAGTATTACTTATAAAAAAAAAATGCTAAATGTACTTAAGAAAACTTATAAAAAATTTACCTCTCTACGTGTCAGTTATTAATATGTTGAAAATCATAAAATTTAAATTTTAAAAGAAAACTAATAAAATGAGTTTTATAAGTAAAATTATAAGTAAAAGTATAATTATATGTAGCACTATTATTAAAAAAAATAAAAATACGAATGAGATTAGATAATAATAACAAAATATAGTTAAAAGATGATGAATAAAATGTTTAAAAAAAGAATAAGATAAAAGGATTCAGATACGTACGTTGCTTGGGGAATCAGGCAAGTCTATGGTCCATCTTGGGCGGCTACATTTAAAAAAGTCAGCCATTTCCCAACGAGTTTAACGTTGTGCAAAGACCGAAAGATCCATTTTCGTCATTGTTGACCAAAAGCCACGAAGCCCTTTTAGCTTTCTAGAACTTAGCTTTCTAGATCCCAAGAAAGCCAAAAACTCCACCAACCAAACCAACCCACCTTCTCCCTGTATACATACCTGCGCCCATCTCTTATTTTTCTTCCACCAGCAATCCATAATCCCCACTCAAAGAATTCCAGTGCCTTTTCTTTTCTCCCTGTGCTCGATTTCATTTCCAAATTTCTCAGGTTTCAGTGTTTCTTCGTAGAAGTAGTTTGAGCATTTATTTAAATATGCCACCTTTTGAGGGCTGGGCAACAAACGGGGCTGGACGAACCAAAACGGATTCTAACATAGTCACCGTCGATGTGGGTGGGCAGATTTTTCAGACCACCAAGCAAACCCTTAGTCTAGCCGGACCTAAGTCCCTGTTTTCTCGGATTTCCGTCTCGCGCTCCGGTCCGCCTTTCATCGACCGAGACCCCGAGTTGTTCTCGGTCCTTCTTTCGCTTCTCAGAACCGGTAATCTTCCCTCCAAGGCCAAAGCTTTTGACCTCCAAGACCTGATTTCCGAGTCCCAGTTCTACGGCATCGAAACCCTTTTACTGAATTCGCTCTCAAACCCGTCGCAATTCGATGCGTTTAACCTCGAGAAATCGTTGGTTTTACCGTTGAATGGCCGCAATTCGCCGTCCACGATTGCCACGACGCCGTGCGGCTCGGTCCACGTGGCGCATGGTAGCAAGATAACATCGTTTGATTGGTCGTTGAGGACAAAGTCAACGATTCTTACCCAATTTACGGCGATTGATTCGCTGCTGGCGATATCGCCATCCGTGGCCGCTGCCGGGGCCACGGATTTCTCGGGGCTTCAGATTCTCGATCTTCAAAAGGGGATTGTAAAAGAGAGCTTGAATTGGGAGAATGTGACTCGATCTAGTTCGACAGTGCAAGCAATTGGATCCTCGCCCGAGCTTCTTTTCGCTAGTTTCGAATCGGGTCGGCGGAATTCGAACTCGATTATGGTTTATGATCTGCAGACCTTGATTCCGGTAGCTGAGGTTGGTCACTCTGAAATTTATGGTGCCGAGATTGACTCGGCGATCCCTGCCACGAAATTGAATTGGGTTCCTGGTTATAGTTTGTTAATGGCATCCGGGTCTCATAGTGGGCCTTCGGGAGTATTGGGTAACATCAAATTCTGGGATGTAAGATCGGGAAATGTGGTATGGGAGCTTAAGGAGAAGGTAGATTGCTTTTCGGATATAGCGGTTTCGGATAATTTGTCAGGAATCTTTAAGGTTGGTGTGAACACGGGCGAGGTGTACTTTACAGATTTTCGCAATATTGATAGTGATAATCCATGGGTTTGCCTTGGGGATAGAAGAAAACTTGTGAATGGGAAGAAGGAAGGTGTCGGGTGCAAGATTGAGAGTCATGGGAATCAAGTGTTTTGCAGTAAGGGAGGGAATATAGAGCTGTGGACAGAGGTAGTGATGGGCTCTTCAAAGCAGAGTGAAGATAAGTTGGAAGACAGGGTCTTTAGGAAAAACTTAATGGGGAGAGTGAAGGATATTGGAGGTTCCAAGATAACAAACTTGGCTTTTGGAGGGAACAAGATGTTTGTGACCCGGAAAGATCAGCAAAATGTGGAGGTTTGGCAGAGTTCAGGGAGGGGATTTTGATCTCAAAAGGGATCACTGGGACCAATTAGAATCGTTATTTTTTGTAAATTAATTCATAGTTTGATTCATTTGTAGGTGATCAATCCTGTATTTTGTAGAGGCTGCGAATTTTATTTCTTAAGATATTGGTATGGGATCAATCACTTATCTTTTTTTTAACCCTTCTTAATTTGGAGTCTACTTTTTTAATAATCATCAATGCAAAAGGTGAAAACTTCTGTTTCTGCGGTATGGCTTTCAACCAATGTGGATGAAACTGATATGTTGTGTTTCGCTAAGCTTTCTTGAGATGGGAGCTTCTTTTTTGTCTTAGCGTTTGGAAATTTTGGACAGTGCTGTTTTCCTGCGTAAATGATTTCCTCTTTATGAACTTACTATTTAAGCAAGTTAAAAAGCAGATGTATTTTGCTATGCGATGCACATCAGAACCTTTGTTTAAAGGGATAACTTATATCTTTAAGAGAGAGCACGGGCACGGATTACCGGACCACCGGTACCTTGGAGAATCTACTCCAATGTCTGGAATGTAGTTTGGAACCAAATATGGTTGTTTTTAAATATACAAGTTGTTGCCAAATTTGACTACCTTATTGCATTTGCCTTCTCAAGATTTAGCAAAATGATATGATGACTCTGACTAATTGTTGAATGCGTTGATCGTGTTTAGATCTGACTTGAAATGGGGTAAACTCCATCTCAAGTTCGCAGGTGTTTTCCCAACAAATTGCATTTCCGTCCTCAGAAGCACCACCTCTGGTAACGAATGCAGTGAGATCTCAGGTACAATTAGGGGTGATCTCGGTTCGGTCCGGTCTTAGGCGGTTTTGTGGACTGGACCGGACCTATTCGGTCTAGAGATTTTCCACCCTAGACCGGACCAGTCTGGTTGGTCCATTTGGTTTGGACCACGCCGAAAATGGGCCATTCAGCCCATCTAAATTTGGTTTTTTTTTTTTGCCCAATTTCAATTATTTTTGGGCCACTTCAAATTTTTTACATTTTTAAGCTAAAAATACTATTAAAAAAAAAAAACTTGATCTTGAAAATACAATGATAAAAGAAAACTAATCTATATTAAAAACTAGAAAAACCAAAATAATAATAATAATAATAATAATACAAAAGTTATTACAAATTACAATTCAAAACTTAACAACTTAACATCTAATGGGTACATGGCATGAAAACCATATTTTCCAACAATATGAAGATGTTCCTGCAAAGAGAGAGAGTATAGAGGAATCAATCGTAATGAAACTCCATGTTTATCCCTTCATTTGTTTTCTTAAAAACCCAAGTCTTTTCATAATTATACTATCACACCATATCAAAATTAAATAAAAAGAAGTAAACATCAGGATTTGTTATGGTATATAAACTCATTGTACTCGCCACTTCTATTGTAAAGATTCAAAGAATTTATAACGAAGGTATACCAAACCATATGTGGTTTCATTACAATCAAAGGGAAAGTGTAAACATTAATTCATAATTGATCATAAAAATACTGAATTATTTATTCTTTGGAGAAGAAATGAAGAAGGTTTTTCCTTAAAACAACATTGTTTCGTTTGAAATTGGACCCAAACAGTGCCGCTTTAGAGAAGTTAAATTGAAAAAAGAAACTTCTGGGTAATCTAGTTATTTTTTTCTCTTGCAATGACAAAAGTGGCGCCGTTTAGGTCCATTTTTTTTACCAAATGACGCTGTTTCTGGGAAGGCAACTCCCATGTGTGTTTTGTTGTGATTTACTTATCTTTTTGGCAAATAAATTAATTTAAAAAATTATTTAAATTAATAAAATTAAAATTAAATAAACTATTTAATTTAGATTATTTAATTAACTCATTAAAAAAATAATTAATGATAATTATAGAGAGTATGATGTTAAATGTTAATTGCTAATTTCTTACTAACTTAGAGTATGTGTATGTCAATGACTCAAATTCAATGTATTATAAATTTATAATTTATGATTCTATGAATCTATGATAATTTTCAATTTTTCAATATATTAAACTTTTAAGTTTTAACATTTTGTATATGTAAATTTGTAATATGATTAATAAATTATTGTATTAGGTATATCATTTTATGATTAATAAATCATTGTATTAGCCTATAAGCCTATTAGGTATATATAGTTATAACTTATAACTTATAGTGATATTAATACTATATTATTATACATATATTATGCTATAATCCTATAACTCTTATAATATATTAATATATACTAATACTATATATTATACTATTATAGTGTTACTATTATCACTACATATAGACTTATAGTGTGTGTATATATATATTATAATGATATAGTGATACAAATACTATATATTATATAATACTACATTGATACAAATACAATATGGAATATATATTATATATTATATAATAATACACTCATTAGCCATAGACTCATAGTGATCTTAATAATTTAATACTATATATAGACAGTAGACTTATAGACTTATAGTGATTTAGTTATAATTTATAATTATAGTTATAGACTATAGTGATTTAGTTTAGTTATAATTATATTGATGATGTTAATTATTACTTTATTATTAACTTAAACTATGTTAATGCATAATGAGCCATAGACAACTTTTAACATTTTGTATATGAAGCAATAAGCATAAATAATTTGATTATCCATACATATTACATCCATAATTAAGAAAGATACATATTTAACATACTATTATAAATAAGCATAAAATATTTAATTATACATACTATTATAAATTTATAAATTATACATATATTATAATTTATACTATAACTCTTAATACTTAATAGTATTAGTAATACATTAAAGAATATATTAATACATTGATACTAAATATATATAGTTATAGACTTTTAGTGATTAGTTATTATGAATCATGATTAGTATAACTATATATTAGAATTAGTATAAAGTATTAGACTATTAGTAATATAATATAGTTATATATTAGTAATATTATAATAAGTATAATTGTATAACTATAGTCAATATTTAATTCTAATATAGTATAATTATATATTAGTTAGTGATAGGATTATGTTAGATGAAAATTATATAATTAATTATATATATAAATTATAATATATATTTAATTTACATTTGGTCCGGTCCAAAAAATCCCTGTACGGTGGACCGGATAGAATGAATTCGGTTCTATAAAATTTGTACTAAGACCGATTGGGACTAGTCCTGGTTTGGTCCAGTCTAGACCAAATTGGCCGATCAGGTCAGTTTTTCCTATCCGAATTGTCCGATTCTCACCCCTAGGTACAAGCATGGTTTCCTTCAGTTTACATAAAATTTCCTTGCTTTTGTTGTTTATGCCATTATATGCTAATGCCACAAATTTGCATGCATGTGTACTATTTTTTGTACTTATTAGCCTATCCTTTATGGGGCTTCCAACCTTACAAAGAACAATTCCAATACAATCATTTTTCAATAAGTAATTACAATACAATCATATTATGAACTTCATGTATGTTGCTGAACGGATTACTCAATGATTGTGCAGTTTTTGGTCGAGTTAGTTCTATAATAGTCTAGCCAGTTCAGCTGAAAAGGCTAACACTTCCCAGTGCCTCCACATTGGTTTGTAACTGTAACATGTGCAAACAATGTTACAGCCTTACTACAGCCAATAAGGAACTCGTCAACTCCAAAAGCCTAAGCATGGAAATACAAGTATGTGTGTTGTTGTGTTAATTTAGATGTCGTATTTTTTTTTTAATCACTTTGAAATATTTTGTCTTTTGTTCATTTTTTTTTATCAGTGGGGAAACTATCTATGCTATTTAGGACCAAATGATTTGATGCATGTGATACCCCATATTTTAGTATATTTTAATTGAATGATTATTTTAATTAATATAAATATTAGTTCTCTTGTTTTAGATTTATTGGATTTCTCGTTAGATTTATTTTATGATTTTTAGATTGTGAGATTTATTATGATGTGCTTTCTTGGTATTAATTATTATTTTGCATTTAAATTGCTCTTTACTTTAAATTAGTTTAATGTTGGACTTTAAAATTATTGTTTTGTTGGATTTTTATTATTATTTTATTTTAACTAGTTACAGCATTTAAATTATTTTATTCAACTTACTATTTTAAAATTCTTTTCGTTGGATCAATTTTGTGACTTAAGTTGTGAGAATTGCTTCCCTTATCCTGCGTGACAGAACCCTCATTCCCTTCCCCATCCGTTTTCTTCTTCCCCTTTAGTGCGCTGTTGCACAGCGGTGTGGCCAACACCACCCTCCCAATCTCTTCCCCTCTGGCCAGTGAACACCCCTAACCATTTTCAGCCCACCCCGTGCCTCCGTTAGCCCCCATGCACGGCTACAAGTTGTGGGCCATTTTCATTCCAGCGTTGTTGTCGCGCCACCATTGGCTACCAGCTCTTCACCACCCCACCATCGGCCTTCCAGCAGCCCAAACCACCCTTCTACAACTCCGATCCGCCACCAGTGAAGCCCATCCATTGCATTTTTCGATTTGAGTGTTTTTTCCTTCAACTGCTGCCCTCGCCGCCACCTACGGTCAACCACCATCACCATTAGTTTCACCAACACCTCTAAGTCCTTCCCTAACCCTCCTGAGTCTTCATTTGTCCCTGTTCAAAAATTGAATTTTTGAGACCCACGACCATAGTCTAAAATACACTGTTATGTCGTTGTGCTGCCACCTCTTGCATCTCTTTGATCATTTGAAAATTATATTTTAGTACTGTAAGTAATTTTTCAAAGAATTTCTTAAGCCTTAAATATATTTTGTCACTAACAAATCTTTTACAGTCTAGTTGATTATGCCGGACATTGAGTCCGAGGAGTATGGGGCCGGTTGGATGTGAAGATGAGTTGTTTATTTAATTAAATTATGCTTGTGTGCATTTATGTTGTGTTTAGCATCATGGCCTTTATTGCATCATTTCATGCATGCTCATGTGTTGCGAATAAAAACTGGATTTTCATGTGAGAGATGATTTTGGGTATGTTTGAAATGAATGGATTGAACGATTTGAAAAAGAGGAAAAAGGAACTGTAGGGATGGTAGTAAGTATGGATGGTGGTAGATACCTGCTTGTGATTCCCGCCTACAGTGTCCAATAAATGATTATGTTGGGCAATTTTTTGGAAAAATGACGGTTTATGATTTAATGGTTACAAACACCATTTTCTAGAAAAATGGTTGGTTTATGTTTGGGCCATTTCTAGGAAAATGATAGATATTATTCATGGCATGTTTTGGGTCAAATGAGATTTTTGGCGTATATTGGAAAATAATTATTTTTGGAGAAAATGAGGGTTTTGGGTCACATTCGTGTTTCGTCATGTGCACACATGTTTGTTGGATGCATTAATATATTTTTATCTCATGGATTGTTTGGATTGTTACTTACTGAGATTCACATCTCATGTAGTATTCCTCACTCTGTGGTACCGTTTTATGGTATAGCAGATTTTGATGCAAATGCTGATGTTGAACCTGAGGATTTGGCTCCGCCGGATGAGTGATTTGGGATTACTCGCTCGTGCTTGAGAATTAATTCTCGTTTTGAATTTTTTATTTGGTATTATGATTTTTTTTTTTTTTGGATAACTGTATAAGTCATTTCTTTACTACTTTTATTTTGGTAAATATATATTAAACAATTCTGGTACTTAGTCGACTTATTTAAATTATCCGCTGTTTTGTTTTGTTGTATAATGTTGCATATACACATACTTGGCACTTATTGTTGGGATGCGTGACTGTGTTGTCATCATCCCGACGTTATGGTTCCCGTATATTCGTATGTAGGAGTTGGGGCATCACAATGCCTTTCAATTGTGGTTAATTGGTATTGTTCCTTAGTAGAGAATAGTATAGTTAACGCTGGTGAACTTGCATTGATCTTTTATTAAGTGTCTGATGTCTCTTGCGGTTTCTGTTGGTTTGCTTTAAGCTAATAGCCAGCTCACACTTTGGAATCTCTTTTTCAGCACATTGAACATGCACGAAAGTCTTCTTGCCTATGCTCAAAAGGCTGTTAGCCAGCACCAAGAGTCCAAAGGCTCAAAAACTAGTAGGATCCAGGTTTTATGTCTGTGTCTGTGCATGCACGTGCGAATGCTCATTTGTACATGTACAAATACATACGAAGTTCTATACATTATTGCATCAATGTGTGTGTGCAGAGATACTGTTAAGGTAATGACAAGTTGTTAACGAACTAATAGTAAGCAAATTGTCTTCTGATGCTAGATCCAATGAAGACTGAATCATAATATGAGAGAATTCAAAATACAGTTATGCTATATACAGTCAAGATATACAAACGATGTGCAGTGTTGACTCCATGTCATATTTTTTTTTTTAAATAAAAAAAAGTGTTGGGGGGGAGAAAGAAGACCGCCAGAAACTGAAATAGAAAATAGAAAATAAGAAAGAAAGAAGAAGAAAATACTCACTGAAACATGGCTCGGTATCGTCTTCCTTCTCGTTTGGTGTCTGGGTTTTCTTTCGGTTGCATGTAATGGTTTCCCAATCGCCGTTGTCTTCCTACTCATATGATCTGGGGAATTGCTACCCACATTGCTTCTGAGTTGTTTAGTTCGTCTGGAACCGTGGGTCTTCATTTTCGTGTGGTCTTCTCTGTGTGGGTCTTCTCCGTGGGTCTCCATTGGTAAAGTTTTTTCTTTTTCTTTTCTCAGTTTACATTTCGTCAACTGCTTCTTCTTTGTCAATGGAAATTCGTTTTGGTCGGCCTCATACCTCATCTTAGAAAAAGAAAAAAATCTGTTTCATCTTGTTTAATTTTTGTTTGGTTACGCCAAATTTCAACAAAAAGAAAATAAAATAAAAAAATTGGGAGACACCCAGATATGAGTGTTTTAACTTTGACCCACCGTTTCTGAAGAACGAAACAGAACAGAAGAAACACAAAAGGAAAGTGGGAGCTGGAGAATAATAAGAAGACAAGTACCTGGGATGTTCTTGGCGATGAGGTGGACTACTTGAAACATGGTCGTACAGGGAGAGCTTGGCTGGAGTAAGTTCAATGGTGGAGCTTGGCTCGTACAAGGAGAGCTTGGCTGGAGCTCTGCATAGTTGAAACGGTGCGTTTTCATTTTATCCACGTCAGACTCATTTGTTTCGCGACTGCACAAGACGACTGCAATAAGAGTTTCTGTTCAAAATATAAGGTTTATGTTTAATGTTCAGCATGAGGACAATAATATCATAGCTCTTGAGGATGGTACTGAAGCCTTTAAAGTCAATTTACTCACTCCCCAATAATAGACAATGGTGCAGGGTACTCTTCCACAAACCTATAATGCCATTATAGCTCTTGCCCAGTGACAATGGACCATCTGCTGAAGCAAAGTGAGCATATATGCATGCATAACTGCAAAAGCTTGGCCAAAATGAGGATTCCAACGGGTACAGGTAAGTTTGTACAGCCCCATTCAGCTAATTTACCCGACCCCAGATGTTAAGGTACAAGATGGTCCAGAGAGCTTGAGTACCTTCCATTTATGAGGGAATTGGTTTGGTATCGGCATGTTAGAAACTAGTAAAAATTGGGCTTGATTGTATCCAGCCATCAAATTTCAGCTACACAGGCATGCAGTAAGTGACAGCAACATTAATTTTGTTAGGTATACATATATTAATCCAACAACGAATGGTGGAAGAAAAATTTTATTCATCTTTTTTTTTTTTTTTTGTAATCTATCATGCTTCCATTAATGATTTGATATGATATTAAATAATTAGAAAAATATTTGTTTGTCTTCCAATATTTTGATGCCTTATTTTTCTCAACTAATCAAGAAATTCTAGTTTCTTTCTCTCACTGTTCTGCATTTTTTTGCCGTTTAATTAGGTTTTTCATTTAGAGATCTAACAAACTAGTCCATCAAGTTATATCTGCATCATTAGAAATAGCTTGTGTCGTATAATTCATTTTGACTTGTTTAATAATTAATTAGAAATAAGTCAATATATACGACATGATTCATTTAAACTCATTTCATGCAAATGGATTAATGAACTAACACATACAACTCATTTGACCAGATTAACATAATTTCACATAAAAGTTAAAATTTATATTTATTAATAGTCACAATATCTTAAAAAAATAAGACTATCTATCAATAAAAAAAATATAAATATTTTTAAAATTTTAACATATAATAAAACCAATATTACAAATCCTACAATAATAAGTATAAGCATACGTCCACAATTACAATCCAAAAAATAAAATATAAGCATATTAAGAAATACTAATATTACAACTCAACTATAATAAAATTATAATTTTGAAATAAAATTTAAATAGATCAAAACGGATTGATTTAGAGTTAAGCGGGTTGATCCGTTTATAAATCATGTCTTAACGAGTCAACTCGTTTGAATCCGAACCCATCAACATCAAATCCAAACTCACTAATTTTTTATTGTGTTCGTGTTGGATTTATTAATCGTGTCACATATTACCACCTCTAATTTTAAGGCAACTTGGTCGACCTTGCGCGAATGTCCCTGCTCTATCAACTTGGCCATTATTAATCGGCTTGAAGACTAAACTAATTAGGAGGAGAAAACAGATGATAATGAGATCAATGGCTTTATGTCAGGAAAGCTCCTCCGAATTAAGGTGCATTAAATAGCAGTAATTAGATCATCATCTTTTTTTCTCCTTTTTTAATGACAACCATCTATCCATCTATCCTCCATGCAAATTATGATGACAACAGATCATGATCATCATAAGCTTCCATACAGATCGATGATCAAAACTGAAAAACTCGATTGGGATTTTCTGTACGTGCTTGCTCAGATCATCTATATTTGACTGCCAAAATATATATGGCCTGAAAACGTACGGTAGATGATTAGGTTAGATGGATAGAATC
Organism: Pterocarya stenoptera; assembly: GCA_003123785.1. Lineage (NCBI taxonomy): Eukaryota > Viridiplantae > Streptophyta > Magnoliopsida > Fagales > Juglandaceae > Pterocarya > Pterocarya stenoptera. The sequence continues at coordinate 46,728 of QEOT01123671.1, forward strand.
ATAGCATGATCCTCCCAGCTCATGGGTATGGGTTCGTCCTGCCAATTGCTACGTATGTACGTACCCTTGCATCATCATCATGTGTACATTGCTCATGCTTTAAGCATTGATACTTCTCAAAAGCGTCAACAACATGTATGTAACATGGCATTTTGGCGTATGTATGCACATGACTGATACCCATACAATATTAATGGACCATTTCTACCAATTTCTAATTCTCGAACGTACTTATCTTTTCACCAAATTTAATTTGCTTTGAATTTCTGAACTTTCTATTGTTGGGGGGTGGGGGGGGATGGGGGGCGGGTGTTCTAGTGGTCCACCAGTAGTCCAGTACCTACTAATCCCTCCCATTTCCGGTCATGCATGCCCAAAGTTGGCACCACAATATTTAACAAAACAGCTCGTCTACGTACAGTTGGTAGTTGCAACCGCCCGGGGGCGGGGGGGTTCGCCTGCCACATCAACCTGCCACTTAGAAAAAAAGGAAAAAAGATGAAAGTAGAAGAAAAAATGCATCTGAAAGAAAAAAAGTTACAGACAAGTACCGAGCTCTTCATCTTCGAATGTCTTGTCTTCATCTTCATGGGTCTCCTTTCTCTCTTTTTCTCTTTGGTCTTTTATGCTCTCTTTGGTCTTTAGTTCCGGGTTTGTTAGAATACATCTCCGCTGAGTTGAAGAGACTCACTCCCTCTTGAACTACTTCAACTCCTTTCTTTTGCACCAACGATTAATTCTTAAACCCATCAACAACAACAACAACAATAAACTCCCACATCCATAGATTTGATTGGCTTAATCTTAAAATGGATTGAAATTAGAGAGAACACAAAGCACTTCAGACCCAACTAAGGGAAAAATATATAAACACTAACAGTACCCACATAAAAATGACTACCATTGCTACAAATTTGATTTAGAGATTGCTGGAGAGAAGAGAGAGAGAGGGAGAGAGGTGGAATCACTTTTGTGGGAGACAAACTGAGGCCGCAATGGATTCGTCTTCGACTCAGTGTGGAGTCAGTTTCTTCGTGTGGAAGAAATGTAGAGAGTAAGGGAATTGAGGAGAGGAAAATTGAGGGGGAAGTGCGGCGTGGTTTTAGTTTTTAAACGAAGCGGTGCGTTTTGTTTTTTCCACATTAGCAGCCATTTGCGAGCCGTTTACGTAATGCGACTGTATTCAGCATTTTACTTAACAAAAAAATCTCAAGCCTTTTGGTTCGAGCCTTCTGGCTTAGAAAACAAATGGCACTATGGATTTTGTCAATGTAAGAATAATATGTCAACATATTCTAATGGAAAATTTTAGTCTATTTGAATTGTAAATTATTTGGGTTGAGTTTTATCCAAAGCCGATACAGTTCACTAGACTCTCATGAGATGCACGAGTTAACTGAGCTGATACACATAGTTTGCTTAAGAAGCACTCAACGTGCACTCGAACAAGTGTGAATTAGCCTTTATTCAACCAGTTGAAATTGGTTCGTGATGAAGAATTTGTGCAATGCCAATGAAAGAAAAAAGAACCCTACTTATACATAAGGAATAATGCATGACATTGGACATGAATAATGATCATGAAAGAGTGAGCAGCGACACAAAAGAAAATGGACGTAAGAGGAAGCAACATATATAATTGAGAAAAATTGAAGAATTTTTAGCGAGAGACAAAGGCAACACAAAACATCACCCGTCCTTTGATCTGTAAACTGTACGTGCTTGAAATGCTAGATAGTTCATCAGGGTGCTCAAACTCTAGTGAAGTGGATGAGTTCTATTAAGGACATGTTTTATACCACCAACTACATGGATGACCTGCAACAGAGGAGATGGCTGCATGGTGTGCCTAGTGAGACTTCGATGCCTAAGTTAGAAAGAAGTGGTCTCAATATAAGTATATGAATGAATACCAAATACGCTACCTTTAAGTCTTATTTATACAAATATGAGGTGATGATAATGACTGACTTCAAAGTCTATCTTGAATAAGCCTCGAATAAATTGGTAGAATAACCTTCCTGATCAAACGGAGGCATTATCTGTTAACTATATTATCTACCACGCATCTGTAGGTTGTATCCCTAGACTTGCATACTAATCTCCATTCTTGAAGCCTCAAATTTGGACCTTCCAACACATAGGGTTATCCCTCCTAGGCCTGAATATCCCTTCCAAATTCATTCGTACGTGGGTGCTACTATAAATAATAAGGACTAAAACTTATAATTGTAATCAATTTCTTTTATAGGGGATTTGAAGAAATGGCTAAGCCCCTAGAATATTTTTAAATTTTTAACAAGTTTTCAAATGAATTTCCATTTGGTAAACAAAACATTGTATTCTTTATTTTTCTACATTACTCTGCATTCTGATACTTGTTTATTTATGATTGCAGGCTAATACTTAATTTTTAAATTTCATTGTGTTGAGATAAAACACATATTCATCGATTCTCTTTAGTGTAATTGTATCCGTACCATCTGGATTCTTTAGGTCACACGTACCATATACCTTTGATCAATATTGGTATATATATAAATATATATATATGGCCAATTTAAGATTCAAAAATTGGAAATCAAATTCTTTGGAGAAATCTTCGTCCACCAATATTGATCATGAAGAGCCATGAGAAACTGATGATCTACAACTACTTGGTTTCCTAAAGACATCAAAAGTCACTGTTTGGTGCATACAGTTAGAAGTAGTTTGTCGAATCATATATGCATTCATATATATATATATATATAATATAATTAGTGTTCAAGTACAATAGTCAATAGATATCGAAAAGAAAAATAGACTCATGCCAACTAATTATAAGTTTTCTTCTAGAATCTCTTTTATGATACGATACATCATGATCATCATCATGGTCATGTATAAAAGTGCCTGAGATAATGAAATAGGATCGAACCGGCCAGGTTATATCGTTATTAATTAAAGTCCTGTCATAGACTCATGGATGCAAGTTGCAACAAATCATGTTCAACTGGGCTCGACAAAAACGACACCGTCAAAGCCGGTAAAGAGGCATTAAATGTTGGCGGGTTTGCTCACCGAACCCAAAACGTTCACACGATCAAAGACCCACTCGGTTAATTAACAATTAAATTTATAAGATAAAGAAAATCCTAGCAATTGAAGTAACGTGGGCGCGCGCCCACACACACATACACACATATATATATATATATATAAAGAGAGAGAGAGAGACCCCATGATTAGGTCATCATAAATTATACATATACACACTCAAAGATTTCCATATAAATATCCATGTTCTATCTCATTATAATCCCCTCAACAATGCCCATTTACTATTCTACTCTTTCATTCAATGCCAGACTTAAAGGAGAAGCTCCACTTTCCTGCAAATTTAGGTGAGGATAAGTTTTGCCGTAGCTAGAAGGAGAAGGAGAGGGAGAGAGAGAGCGACAAGACTTCCAACGAAGAAAGTTAAAAAGACAAAAAGGTTTGTGGGTACGTTTCTGATCGAGTTTCTTACGTTTTTTTGGTTTACAAACTTTAAAAAAAAAAGTGTTTTGGTAATTTGTAGAGGTAGTGGTGATGGTGTTACCTTAATGTCTCCAACGACATATGTGGACATTAATGACAGCGGTTCATAAGCTGTTAAGGTCCACAAAACAGAGCTGGAGAAAAGTAGAAAACAGATCCATATTTTCAACAACAGCCCGGGCTTGCCATATTAATTGTACGTCCTCTCTTTCACTTTACTTCTATAAAGCACTTTTCCTTACGGCTTCTTCTCCCTCACTCACACACTGCTTGTTCGTTATCTTCATCTCTTTCCTCCTCCTCCTGTCTGTGTCTGTGTCTCATACGCACTGCTTGCATGTGAAAGATTTTCAGACATTAAAACCTGGATTTATCATTTCCATGATAAAAATCCTATCTGGGTTTTGTTCCCGAAGTTCATTTCGATCTTGCGTTTCGTCTTTTACGTCCATTGCTCAAAGTTTTTGAGCTTAACATTTGCAGGTGGTAAATTATCTGAAAGTTACACTCCAACCGCAGCCATTTTTTCTTTGGCATTGCTTGTGGTTTTTAGATTTCTTGTCTCCCGGTGAAAGAGTCAAGGAAAAGCATTGAAACAGCGTAATAAATCAAGGGTGTTCGTTACGTGGGCTCCTGAGATCAAATGGAGATGTCAACGGCTTTGATGATCTTATCAGCTATTGCTGCCTATTTCTTGTGGTTCGGATTCATCACAAGGTCATTGAGCGGTCCACGTGTCTGGCCTCTATTGGGTAGCTTGCCCGCTCTCATCCAACACTCTAATCGCATGCACGACTGGATCGCCGACAACCTTCGCACATGCGGCGGCACCTACCAGACTTGTATTTGTGCCCTTCCATCTCTGGCTCGGAAACAGGGGCTTGTGACGGTCACGTGCGATCCAAAGAACGTGGAGCACATTTTGAAGGCTCGGTTCGATAATTACCCCAAGGGTCCCGGTTGGCAGGCGGCGTTCCATGATTTGCTCGGAGAGGGCATCTTCAACTCCGATGGGGACACGTGGCTATTCCAGCGTAAGACTGCCGCACTTGAATTCACCACCCGGACACTGCGCCAAGCCATGGCTCGGTGGGTGAGCCGGGCTATCAAGTTCAGGTTCTGCCCGATTCTTGAGACGGCTCAATCGCAAGGAAAGTCGATTGATTTTCAAGATCTTCTACTTCGGCTCACTTTCGATAACATCTGCGGCTTGGCTTTTGGTAAGGACCCACAAACTCTATCTCCTGGATTACCCGAGAATCGCTTCGCTTCGGCTTTCGACCAGGCCACCGAAGCCACGCTTCAACGCTTTATTTTGCCCGAAATTGTATGGAAGCTGAGGAAGTGGCTCCGGCTCGGAATGGAAGTCAGCTTGGGCCAAAGCTTGGAACACATCGACAAATACTTAACCGACATCATCAATACACGTAAGCTCGAGCTACGAAGCCAACAGCAAGGTGGCGTCCCACACGACGACTTGCTCTCAAGGTTCATGAAGAAAAAAGATTCCTACTCGAACGAATTTCTCCAGCATGTGGCACTCAATTTCATCCTAGCTGGACGGGACACGTCATCAGTCGCACTAAGCTGGTTCTTCTGGTTGGTCAGTCAAAACCCAAGAGTGGAAGAGAAAATCCTCATCGAAATTTGCACCGTCCTAATGGAGACACGTGGCAACGATCCTACCAAATGGGTGGAAGAACCCCTAGTGTTTGAAGAAGTTGACCGATTGATATACCTCAAGGCAGCATTGTCCGAGACCCTAAGGCTTTACCCATCAGTGCCACAAGACTCAAAGCACGTAGTGGCCGACGACATTTTGCCAAGTGGGGCTTTTGTGCCTGCAGGCTCATCCATCACCTATTCCATATATGCAATTGGACGGATGGAGTACATTTGGGGTCAAGATTGCCTAGAATTCAAGCCAGAGAGATGGCTGTCCCAAGACGGCAAAAAACTTGAGGCACAAGATTCATACAAATTCGTCGCGTTTAATGCAGGTCCAAGAATTTGTTTAGGGAAAGACTTGGCTTACTTGCAAATGAAGTCGATAGCTGCCGCGGTGCTACTGCGGCATCGGCTGTCGGTGGTGCCAGGCCACCGTGTGGAGCAGAAGATGTCCTTGACATTGTTCATGAAGTATGGACTAAAGGTTAACGTCCACCCTAGGAACTTAAAGCCTGTATTGGACACGATTTGCATTGGTGACACGTGCGGTAGGAATCCTCCAGCTCTAAGTATTAATGGGCACTGTGATGGGGTGGAAATGGTTGATGGGATAGCTTAATAATTAAGGTGTTTTGGGTGGTTTTGTGAATAGGATGATGCATGCATGCATATTACAGAGTATGCATGTCTTTCATGGTAAAACAGGATTGGCATCTATATATATATAAATATATATATATATAAAATATATTATCAAGTTAAAGAGGAAAGAAGAGTGGCGTGCCTGAGCTGCTGCAAGACATGGAGAAGAAATAGGGATGATGTAGTAATGGAGGTGGAGCAGATCAGGGATGGGAGCTGCTACCAAAGATTACATTTGACTATTCTTTTTTTCCTCTTAATTTCTTGTAATGTAATGCATTTGGTATACTTTACACCCAATAACAAAAAGGTATATGTATTAATTTGGTGGTGTATATAATCTTTCGAGTGAATAAGATAAGGGGAGGTAGCGGGACCACTCCCGTCCGCCCCGCCCCTGCATGGGCGGGCAAGCTATCCCGTACCGCCCATGTGGCCGTGGGCTGACCCCAGTGGGGTTCCGCCCCGCACCCCTCTCATATTTAATATAAAAAATTATATTTTTAATATTTATATAAATAATTTATATAAATAGATTGTATATAGATATATACAATTTGTTAAAAACTTTTACCTTGGCCTCCTAGACCAACCTTTATAGAGGAGGTCAATGCAATACAATAGTCAGACTTAAACAATGTGGAAGTTCACATTGTTTAAGTATAACTATTGCATTGCCTTAGTCTCTCATATAAAAATTGGCCTAGGAGGCCAATTAGTAGGGGTGTAGAACCGGGTCGAATTTTTTTCCTGGTCTGAAATCCAGAATTGGGTGTATTTGGGCGATTGAAAGAAATCCGGATTCAATTTTATGACCCTATTATTCGTAATCGGGTCCCTTTTTTTTAAAAAAAAATCTTGCTTCCAATTAGTTATGATGTGAAGAGTAGTAGCATTGTATTAGTCTAATTAGTTATAATGTATTATTATTTATTTTGTCCTTTTTAAATTAATATTTTTGCATTGTGATGTAACAACAATATTATTTATTTTGCATTGTTATTTATTTATTTTATTTTAAAAAAATTTTAAAAAGCGTTTAAATTTTTTTTTTTTTTAAATCTGGGATATTTAAACATGATATCATAATTTTTTTTTTAAAAAAAAAGTGTTATAAAAATATTTTTTAAAGTTTAAATAGTTTTTTTTAAGTACTAATAAATCTGGTTACAATTTGGATATTCGGATTTATAGCCAGAAAAGGAAAAAATATCTGGATATATTTGATTATCCGGATTGAATCCGGTTGTCCACTCGGATTATTTTCAGATTAATCCGGGTGAATAACCGCTTGATTTTTAAAATTTAGATTTGGATCCAGTTATGGCCGGATATTCGGATCTGATTGCACACCCCTAAACCCTCCCCCCATATGGTGGAGGGCGGGAGGCGAGGAGGAGGTGCCCCGCACCGTATGGTGCGGGCAACACCTCTAGAATAAGACACGTCGAAATCCGAATTCATTCAACGAGGGAAAATACTCAGAAAAAAAGGGCGGAAATTTTGGTTTTTATTTTGCTTATATTTTGGTTTTTTGGGTTTTATTCATTGGTGGGTACTTTGTAATTTCGATTTTTATTGAGTTTTGACCTTTTTTTTCGTTGCGAAATGCCTTTTCTTTATTTTTGCTTTTTCTTCTTACTTTTTATTTATTTATTTTACGTATTGGTCTCTGATTGATAATATTACCCTCTTTATTTCGTGTGATACTTGCCGTTCAAGAAGAGCGTCATGCCCCACTTCAAGTCCCATCACCCCTTGAACATTAAGTACTATGCAAATTAAGTAAATGCAACGGCGATAAGGTAGCATCGATTTTAATTTCTTGAACAAACATGGATACTAATTTTCTTTATTTTTACAGTCCTATAGATCATTCTATATATGGTAATATTGTAAGGTTCAAAATCAATACCCAAATATTTTCAAAAAAAAAAAAAAAAGGGCAAGTTCCCAAATAAAATTTAAATTACCTAAATGGAGCTTAAGTTTTCGTTTTTGTTTTTCAATAACTTGAGAAACTTCCTCATCTTTTCTTTTTGTGTCAAGTCGTTTCTTTCTCATCAATTTATAACGTGCAAGAAAGAGATGATGTGCATATGAGCATGTCTATATAGATTATATCTATATATATTGTTCCAAGGAAGGGTGACAAAAGGGACCAAGTTCATGTGCACTTTGTCAACATAAGACCCAAGAAAAAAATCAATGTCATTGTCTTGTTACAGTTTCATTTTTGTCTTGTTATCTAGCTAGGTCCTGTATTTTTCAGTATGAAGTTTTCGTGCCGCATTACATGATCATAAAATGCACCCAAAAGTTAAAAATGGAATGATTTGCTTTCACCATGCAGCGTGTAACTTTTTTGTGAAATTTCAGGTAATTCCTAATCTCCAAGATGGTAAAAAGGTACTGACAACTGGAATGGTGGAGGTACTCCAAGCACAAGAAGACGAAATTTAGAAAGAGTAATACAATTTTTTTTTTAACTCTTTATAGAATAAAGTATCAAATTATTCTTTTCGAGCAGTACTATTTAAAAGTTTTTCTCCATGCACTATTTATATGATATAATTTGGTTTATAATATTTAAAATTTAAAATTTATCTTTTAAATTAAATTATGTCACGTAGATGATATTTGGTGTAAAAATTTTTAAATAAAATTATTCTTTCCATAAAACAATGTTATTTTTATAAATTATTGTATGAAAATACATTTTATTTAGAATAAAATTATGTAAAGGATTAAGAAAATATGACAATTGAAAGCCCAAAATTCTAAAAAAACAAATTGGCTGAGAAAGCAGGATTAAGAAAAGCCCAGGTCAGACCAGAGTCAAATGACTTTTCAAAAAATTTTTATAAGAAAGCCTTGCGCCACACATTTTCACTTGATTAATAAGTAATTTATCATTTTTGTTATTACATCTTAATGTTTAAATATGTTTGTATTTAAGTAAAATGACAAAAAAACAAATTACATATTGGTTAGGTGTAGGTATGTAGCGTAAGGCTTCCTTATAGCATTAATTCTCGACTTTTTAACCTCGATATCTTATTGGTTTTGAGTAGCTTTATTTATATGTTTTTTTAGTTTTATTTTTCGCGTATCAATATAGGAGTATTGAATAATTGGCAAGTTAAATGGTAGGAATGTGTGTAATACTTTTGAGTACTTTGTTATAGGCATGTGTGTTGGGTTGTATGTAGAGCCTAGTTTGTGAGTAGAAAAGACGCAGATAGAAAGTTTGCTTGATTGTCGCTCAACCTAACGCTCGAGCCAAACTCAACCCGTGAGTTTGCTAGAGGTGCACTCGACAGTGGACAAAAGCAAAGATCAGACAAATTATTCGCTCAAGGTTCACGTGATGCTGGGCTTGAGCAAAGCACTAATCCTATTGTTCGCTTGAGCAGCGCTTGACAGATTGCTCAAGCCAATGTTAAATTGGCTGTTCGCTTGAGACACACTCGACACCCGCTTGAGCGAAGAACCCAGTTTTGCCGTTTAGGGTTTCCAAAGTCGTTTTCACTATATATGTAATGTTTGTTCTTTTATAAGTATGTTTAGCAAATTAGAGTGAACAAAAGAGGTAGAGGTGTGAGAACATATTAAGAGAGAGAAAATCCCTAGAGAGTAAGATTGTGTGAGTAGAGTGGTACTCTTCTAACTCATTGTGTGTAATTGTAATCTCCTATGGAATAAAATTTCCTATAGTTTTGTGAGCATATGCACATTGTCGAACCATATTAAGTTTGTATCGTGTGATTATTTTCTTTTATTTGTTTGTCATCATTTATTTCACAACAATGTGATTATATGACTCCATTATAATACGCTCCATTTAATTAAGTCAAGTGTTAATCATAGCAGGACCAATTAAATAAATCTATAATTTTGCATGATCAGTGTTGATGCTGTAAAAATCGCACAACAGACTGAAAGATGAGAAAGAGTCATTCTCGGCCCACCAGGGCGACTTAGACCTCTATTGGTGTTGTTAGGAGCCCCCGGTGGTGTGCCGGTGAGGCTGTACAGTATCAGCACGTACGTCCATGGCGTTGAAATGAGTAGAGAAAATTGACACATGAGTTTACGTGGTTCGGCATAATACCTACGTCCACGAGCGTTTGTGAAGGAGAAATCTACTATAATATTTTTGTTTACAGTCTCTCATGGTCATTCATATCTCTCTGTACAATGGTGATTCCGAAAATAAATCTACTGGAGGGAAAGCTTTCGCTGGAGCTCTCTATTCCCAGGTCGAAGGAGGAGGAAGAAGAACTGAAGAAGAAGAAAAACCCCCTCAGCAGTCTTCCGGACCCTCCTATTTATCTAATTTCCCTTTCCCGCGTGCGGCCTTGCAGTGGTAAGGTCAAGCCTTTGTGTGTCTAACCCTCCCTGACAGCCCCATGCTCCCTGACCCCCTAGCAGCCCCATGTTTCCCTGACAGCCCACTCCACTCCCTGACCACATAGCCCCTACCCCCTGGCACCATGGCCCTGTGCCCCTTGACACCCTTCACTTGCTGCACGTCCCTCATTGTCCCTCACTCATATCTTTTTACCTCTTCTCCAAATGTGGCTTGGTGGTTGGGCCCTATATTAGGCTTTATTGTTTTTATCCCTTCACAGTATCTCATGATTTTTAAGGGCAAGTAAGGACTTTGAGAATCTTTAAAGGTAAAAAATGCAACATAGAGTCGTCAACAAGAAAATAAAATAATCCGCTTGTGTTTAGTAATAAATGCCCCCAGGGGTGAATTTAGGCGGGAGATGTATTTGACTGTGTATGATGCGAGTGAGGAGCTCAGATGTGGCGGAATGCTCGCTCGACTGCATATGATGCGAGCGCGAAACTCAGATGTGGCACGAGGATGGCTCGACCGCATATGGTGCGAGCACAGAGCTCTGATGTGGCAGGAGGCTGGCTCGAACACATATGATGCTAGCGCGGAGCTCGGATGTGGCGAGAGGCTAGTTCGACCGCGTATGGTGCGAGCGCAGTGCTCGAATATGGCGGGAGGCTGGTTTGACCACCGATGGTGCAAGCGCAATGCTCGGATGTGAAGGGAGGCTGGATCGACCGTGTATGGTGCGAGCACAATGCTTGGATGTGGCGGAAGGCTGGTTCGAACGAGTATGGTGCGAGCGCGAAGCTCAAATGTGGCGAGAGGCTGGCTCGACCACGTATAGTAAGAGCGCGGAGCTCGGATGTTTGTTGTTATTTGTAAAATGTATGTTCGTTTGATGTCTTTGTTTTGTTGTTAGTGTTGGAGTTTGTGTGAAATAACCCACACAAAGTGGTCAGAGGGCCCGTCGACCTCCTGTGTCCATCTTAGACGGTTGTCGAGTCCGTCCGCTCGTTCTCGAAAGTAACCCACACAAGGCGATTGTGGAGCTAGGAGGCCCGTTAATTTTGTAGGCTCGTTCCCAAAGGTAACCCACTAGCAGTGGTTATGGCTCGAGCGTGGCACTCGTAACGAGTCTAGGGACCCGTCTTCTTGCCAGTGTAGGGACTCGACTTTGTTGGGCGGAGGGTTAGCGGAAAGTCTAGGGACTTGGCCTTACCCCACAGAGAGTTAAGAGACTCGTCTTCTTGCGAGTGTAAGAACTCAACTTTATTAGACAGGGGGTCGACAGCAAGTCAGGAGACTTGGCCTTACCCCGTAGCAAGTTAAGGAACTCGTCTTCTTGCTGGTGTAGAGACACGGTTTTGTTGGACGGGGGGTCATCGGTAAGTTTGAGGACTTGGCCATACCCCTCAACGAGTCAAGAGACCCTTCTTCTTGCGAGTGTAAGGACTCTACTTTGTTGGACGTGGGGTCGGCATCAAGTTAAGGGACTTGGCCTTACCCTGCGGCGAATTTAGGGACCTGACTTCATTGAACGGAGGCGCTCGTCCTTGCCAAATCGCTTCGCCGCAGCGCGGGGCCACATGACCTGTGTTTCCGAACTACAAGAAATAATTTTGTTAGTAGAATGAATTCACGCAAATTTTGAGAGACAATACCGGAAAATGTTTAGTCGCTATCGTAGATCTTTTTGATTGACTAAAAAATTATCTATCGTTGGTTACGATTCTTGCGCACGTGTGCTTTGCCTAGGTGGGTCCTAGCAGATGAATCTCGAGCAATGAATCCTATGCTAAGCAAATAAATCCCAAGCGGAGCAACTACTTTCCAAGTTGGCCAGTGACTTTCCTAAGTATAAGAGGCCTTCTAAGCTGATGAGGTGTCTCCCACGATGTACTTCTCTAGTTGAGTGAGTCTGGGGCAGAGGAGGTACTGAACAGATCATTTGGTGCTGTGTAGGTAACTGCTGTACAGCATGAGGTGCTGTCTCGAGCTGGGCAGGTTGTTTATCAGCGACGAAGTGCCGAGTAGGTGAGGCAAGCCCGAGCACAGGAAGTGAGTATTGGTAGATGTGTTCCGAGCGGAGCAATGTTTCCCTAACAGTGTCTTCCGAGCTTGTGGTTCCTGAGCTGGTGAGGTGCTGTCCCGAGTTGGTGGGGTGCTGAGCAGGTTGTCTCCGAGCTATACAATTGGGTAGGTGATTCCCGAGCTAAGTTGCTCCCGCGCAGGTGGGCTAGCTGCCGAGCAGGTGGCTACGTTGGTGACTCCCAAGTGAAGTTGCTTCCATGCAGAGGAGGTAACTTTCCAAACAGAGGAATCTTGTGCCAATGAGGGTCTGAGCTGAGAGGCTGTGTCCTGTGTGGCTAGCTGAGGAAGACTGGTAAGTTGGAGGTAAACCTTATTGGGTGAGGCAATCGTACATAGTCGTGGAGGTGGTTGAGGGATACACCTAGCCGTGCAGGGTGTTCCCGCTACCGGGTTGGCAGTGCGAGGCCATTGTGAGCCCCTCGGGGTGTGGGGCAACGTTTAGCCCCACGCCGTGCACGACATGCATGGCCTGCACCTCCACGGCCGCAACAAAGAATGCAGAGGGCCCGAAGTACCTGCCGGCGACACCACGGTGTGGGCCAAGGCTGCCCATGGGAGCACGTTCGTGCGGGTGCACATCCGTTTGCCGTGCATGGCATTGTTCATAGTGCCATGCATGGCTACATGTGTGGCATTGTGCAAGTGAATGATACCGTGTGTGACACATGTGCATGCAATCCATTATGCACTTATGTGCACAGTAATTGCCTGCTAGTACATGTGCCCTGAGCTTAAGCATATTCCCTCGGATCGGGAAGATGCGTGGCCCAAGCATTTAAATTGCAAGTGCCATGTGCAGGCCCTTACAGGAGAGCCTCAGTCTTGCCATGGCGTTGTTAATAAAAATAAGAGCAAAGCAATTGGGTGTACTTATCTAGAATAATGCTTCACTCATTTATTCGAAGATTATTCAGCACACCGGAAAATCGTCCTTCTCCCACCTCTGGCTTAGAAAGTGATCAGATCCCACAGACAGCGCCACTGTTGATGTTGTAAAAATCGCACAATAGGCCGAAAAGGGAGAAAGAGTCATTCACGGCCCACTGGAGCGACTTGGACCTCAATTGGTGTTATTAGGAGCCCTAGACGATGTGCCGGTGAGGTTGTACTATGTCAGTGCATACGTCTATAGCGATGAAATGAGTAGAGAAAATAATAGAAAATGGACACATAGTTTACGTGGTTCGGCATAATGCCTACGTTCACGGACTTTGGGAATGAGAAATCTACTATAATATTCTTATTTACAGTCTCTCATGACCACTCATATCTCTCTGTATAATGGTGATCCTGAAAATAAATCTATTAGAAGGAAAGCTTTCGCCGGAGCTTTGTTCCCAGGTCAAAGAAGAAGTCGAAGGAGGAGGAAGAACTGAAGAAGAAGAAAAGCCCCCTCGGTAGTCTTTCGGACCCTCCTATTTATCTGATTTCCCTTTCTTGTGTGCACCTTGCAGTAGTAAGGCCAAGCCTTTGCATGTTTGACCCTCCCTTACAACCCCATGCTCCCTGACCCCCTAGCAGCCCCATGCTATCCTAACAGCCCACTACACTCCCTGATCTCATGGCCCCTACCTCCTGACACTATGGCCTTATGCCCCCTGACACCCTTCACTTGCTGCACATTCTCCCTTGTCCCCCTCATATCTTTTTGTCTCTTCTCCAAATGTGGCCTAGTGGCTAGATCCTGTATTGAGTTTTATTATTTTTACCTGCTCGCAATTTGTTTAATATATTGATTCGAACACCGTTTGTTTCAATATGGGTAATAGAAATTGGTTGTATTGATTCATATGATTGATTTGATTGTTTACACGCAATAAATTCGTTTATTAATTATGTCTGATCTAATTGACTCGATTTGATTCAAACACGATAAGATTAAACTCTAATTCTAAGTTCGGCTCCTTTTAAGTACAACTAATTTTCTCAAGATTATCTTCCATATTTCAATAAATGGAGGGAAAATTGAGAAGAGAAGATCAAAATAAAAATAATAATTCAGGTGCAAATTGTGATTTTCCCTTGTCAATGTGAACAAGCACAAGAGTAAAGAATAATTAAAGAACATGCTCATAGCTAGTTGACACGAGTAATTATCAAGTAATCTAGAATTTTAATCATGATAGTCTAATAAATTTGGTTACAATCTTTATGTACCATGAGACTACATATTAATCACTCCTACTAATTAATTACTCTCATTAATTGCTCACAGCTTAATTAAACTTTCCCGATCTATTTACTGCTAGCTTTAATTTACAGTACTTTTCTTTACTCTACTAGTGACATATAGGTAATAAAATAAAAATTATAATGAAATTAAAAATGAAAGAAAATTAGTTTAGATTGTGGCACGTAAATCTTATTCTCTTAAAGATATTTAAGTCCTCTACAGTAGATAAAGTTTTAAATGAACTAGTATAATAGGCCTCCTCTTGACTTTTTTTTTTCAAGATACAAAAATTCAATTGATGTTCGTATAGGATCGAACCAATTCTGCACAAGTGATTAAGTCTAAAACTCTATCAAGAAATCTGAAATTTCCTAAGGATAATCCACGCACTTTTTTTTATTTTTTTTAATAAAACTTCTCTCCCGTACGTAAAAATGGGCATGCTACCACTCTTCTTTATTCAGAAAAATCGAGAAGCCCATCTGAAATTCCATGTAATTGGTGAGTCGGTAACACATCACCAATATGATAAATATATATAATATGGTTTGACATTGATTCGAACTTTTGATTGGTGAGTAAAACTTGCAGTACATATAGCATTGCACTTAAAATTAAAAACTGAATCAACTTTAATATTCACTCAATTACCAACAATTTATCCGACTTAAATACCCAATCTTAATGACTAAATGAATTTCAAATCCATTATTATAGATTAAAGAAAAAACGTTACAATGTACCATTTATTAAAAAGTAATAACACTCACTAAATAGAGAAAGAAAATCAGAAAAGTTCAAAGAAACAATTAATGCAATTATGATTTTCGTTGTCAATGAGAATTCCTTACATTTATAGTCGTTAGGCAATTATAACTATGCATTCTCAAAGCTTATAAATACATATGTAGTGTGCTATGGTGATGAAAGTAAGGAATATTAGATCCCTAATCAAGAAAGAAAAGTGGTTTGAGAATGACCCCATTTTTAATCTTCTTGTCCCTGTCTTTCATTGTTATAAGTAGTAGTGAAGGAGCAAGAAGTGTTGAAGATCTTGAAATAGCCAGACAACTCAAGATTCTGAACAGACCCTACCTCAAAAGCATCAAGGTATTTGCTTATTAGCTTTATTTTCTGGAAACGTAATGTTTTTTGTTTTGTTTTGGTGATCAGCCAAGTATAAGTGTGATGTTTGTCTTTACAGACCGCAGAAGGTGATGTCTTTGATTGCATTGACATCTATAAACAACCGGCCTTTGATCATCCTTTGCTTAAAAACCATAGCATTCAGGTAAAACTCTCATCGATAGCCATTATTGACATCTATATAAGAAAACTTGGTCAGTAAAAATGTACTATATTTTGCAGCTGAGACCTAGTGCTTTCCCAGAGGAAACGAGAGAAGCAGATGAAACTTCAACACCTCTAGCCAAACTTTCTGCTGTAGGATTGCGTGAGGCCTGCCCATTTGGTACCGTTCCCATCAAGAGGACTCGAAAGGAAGACTTAATATGGGCGAAAATGTTCGTGAAAAACTCTGGATCGAACACTGCAGGCTCTCCCTATCATGTTAGTCTTTTTTCATGTCCTGTAGTAATTGACAAGTTGTGATCCTTTTCTGTTTATGCATGGTTTATATGTTTGTTTCTTGTGACTCAAGATCTGCAGATTCCCTCGACATTTTCTGGTCAATAATAATGATGAAGGAAAATACATCAATCTATTTATTAATAATGGTTTCATTTTTCTCCCTGAATGGTTGTAGCATGCAACAGCAATATTACCAGGCAGTCCAGGCAAGATCTATCTGGGAGCTGGCGCACGAATTAACACACAAAACCCACAAGTTACAAATACCCAATTCAGTCAAGCATTTTTACAGATTCAAAGTGGCGTTGAAGTGATTGATGCCATTCAAGTTGGATGGATGGTAATAATTAGTTTCAAATCCCAATTTTAATGCATATCTTAGGAGGCATCTCTTGGTTCTGAAATGGTTGTTATATATTTCATTGCAATTATTTCAATTTTTCTTTTTTCTAACAATGTTGATTTTCTTGGCAAAAAAAAAAAAAACAACAACCTTTTAGGTGAATCCAAGATTATATGGCGATAATGCTACTCGAAGTTATGGTGCATGGACGGTACCTAAGCCTGGAAATTTATTTCTATTTCACCATTAATACATAATATATATATATAAATATATATATATACCACTTTGTTGCATTGCTGACCAGTGTAGTATACCTTGGTATTTACTTGTATTTTTCAGGCAGGCAAAGGTACTGGTTGTTTCAATATGCTCTGCTCAGGTTTTATTCAAGTTAACTCGGAATTTCCTCTTGGTTATGTCATTAGTAAGATTTCCGAGTACGATGGTGAACAATATTATATCAACTTTAAACTATTCAAGGTACTCTTGCATTTTTTTTTTTTTTTCATTCCTTTGTTAAATGTAGAATTTTTTTTAATTCAGAATTTTGTTCTCAAACACTCGGTGTCAATAAAAAAAATATATCGAACAAAAAAATATTGATTATCTTTTTAACCAGCAATCTCTAAGGGCCCATTTGGATAAAGAGGTGAAATGAAACCATCTCACATCATCTCATCTCATTTAATTTCAACTAATAATCTCATTACTATTCACAAATCATTTCATCTCATTATCCAAACGGGTATATAATCATTTGACGCAAATCAAGATATCGTTAATGACTAATATCCCTAATTACCTTTGGTTTGCATCTTCATGTGTTTTTACTCTTTTGCATGCACATATATAGGATATCAAATCAGGAAATTGGTGGCTTGCACATGATGACTTGGATAAACCTGTTGGGTATTGGCCAAACTCCTTATTTTCAAGTCTATCAAGCTCAGCAACTCAGATAACATGGGGAGGAGGAGTTTTCACAGACAACAATGCAGCTAGTCCCCAAATGGGAAGCGGCCACTTTGCAAATGAAGGCTACACCAGGGCTGCTTATCAACGAGAACTTCAAATTGTAGATCAATCCAACAAATTTATATATGTTGACGACGATTTACTGCAATATGACGCAGATATCCAAAAATGTTACACCGTAGATGAACTAATTGAAACTGACCATGGCTTCCTATATGGCGGCCCTGGTGGTAATTGTGAAGGGTAATTTAGAGTTTTTTACCGTATCTCTCTAAGAGAATATAAATAATTAAAAAATATATTTCTTTTCGTATGTTTAAGTTTTCGAAACCGTTCTTTGGGCTGGTTTGGATAAGTAGATAAGACTCCAACAATCTCATCTCAGTTATTATAGTACTATTTATTTTATCTTCGTATCCAAACGCACATTCAACCATATTTTAGTACCCTCAACCATAAATTTAGGGTATTTTAATCAATTTTTCATTTAAATAGTTAAGATCAGCAACTTAAATTCCCCCCCCCCCCCCCCCCCCCCCCCCCCCCCCCCCCCCCCCCCCCCGGCGCCCCGCGCCCCGCGCCTTCTCTGCCTCCTTTCTCCTTTCCCCAACCCAACAAGCCTTTTAGACAACACTTTATACAACTCCAAATACAGTTGCATCGCTGTTGTGGAAAAAAAATTAACTCAACATTCTCATCCAACATTACGTGGAAGTAAAGATAAAGCAGATTGGATCAGATTTCCCAACTTCCCTCTCAAACTGAAAGCAGTATTCTTCAATGTTTCGCATGTCTCCTCGAGGGCAAAATCTTCATGCTCCGATACATGGAGCTGCCTCTCCAAATATCTTCGAAGACTGGCCTCGGCTATGTTAATGAGACTGAGTGATGCATTTGTGTGCATAATTTTCGTGATAAGAAATCCTGCCAGAATCTGCTGACCTGCCTTCACGAGCTCTGACATAAAAGCAGGGAAGATGACTTTTCCAAAGAGTAATGAGTTGTCTCCCTCACTGCTCTTGCTCTGGTTTGATCCTTTTTGCGTAAGTCTGAACAACTGGGCTTCTTGATACTGGTGTGACAAACTTCCAATCATATAGCATAGATATGAGAAAGTGGTACCATAGGAAGATTTGGTGAGGATAGTTGAAGTGATTCCTGAAGATAGAACAAGCATTAAGAACTCATGGTCTCTTGCAATTGTGTCTGAGATTCCTCCTTGTTTCAGCTTCTCCTCAACTTCATCCAAGCACTG
Source organism: Pterocarya stenoptera (assembly GCA_003123785.1). Taxonomy (NCBI): domain Eukaryota; kingdom Viridiplantae; phylum Streptophyta; class Magnoliopsida; order Fagales; family Juglandaceae; genus Pterocarya; species Pterocarya stenoptera. The sequence goes on from QEOT01123671.1 coordinate 65,341, forward strand.
CAATCGTAATGCTTCATAAGGCAATAACAGCATGGCCTTTAAAGCGACAAAACAATCTACCTGGATTAGAATCTGGCACAAGCTCCTAGCACCATCTTCATCAAGCAACAATCCATTAGATTTTGATAAGGATTGGTCAATCAGTGTTAGCAGATCTCTTTGCCGAGAGAGACTTAATAGTTTCTTGAAAGCCTCCATAAAACAAGGGTGTAAAGGGTGAATAGATGATATAGAGCTTCTCGTCATTTCTTTGTCAAGNGAATAAAAAGTTACTAGAATATTATTTTTTAATATTATAATTGTTTTAGAATTTGAAAAAATTGAATTATTTATTATATTTTGTGTGAAAATTTAAAAAAATTATAATGATAAAATGAGATGAGATGGTTTATCTATCCAAACAAACATAGTTTCTCAATATGGGTTAATTTAGTTTGTCGCAATCTATTAGAATATTAATTAAATAATTAAAAATTTTATTTTTATTATTTTAGCTTTTGAAATCATTCGGTGGTGATTTATGATGTTAAAATAAAAGTCTTAAATTTAAATTATGATTTCACAAATTATCTCGTTCTTTTAAATTTGACATGCCTTAATTTATAGATTGTAAAATTATTTTTACTGAAAGTAAATTTAATATATAACATATAACAATATTAATTTGTAAACTTTTTTTTTTTTTGTAAACTTAATTTTATGAAATCTATTTATAAATGTAGTAGTATTTTAACCATGATTATTTTTTCAATATAATTATAGCATTCCCTTATTAAAACTGTAGTTTTCAGTTTTGAACTTCAAAATCATCGATATCTCACTCACTTGTACAGTGAAGCCACCGATTGCATGCCCTTAGCCCATAGGACTTAAATGGAGGCTAGTCTATTAGTAGCAGGTGGCGCAGGGTACGTGCCCCACAACATTCAAGTAGGAACGTGAGAGATCAGCTCAACTCGATTATTCTGTGTGGATAATGCTAGGGTCACATGTGTATTATACCGATAGTGTAAAATTGTATTTTTTATTTATTTTTTTAAATGTTTTTAAAATCCTTTTAAATATTTTTTAAAAAAGCACAAATAAATTAAAAAAATACTTTCTTAATCATTAAATAAAAAAATTTGATAGATTCTCTCGATTGGAGAAGCATTTTTCATTCTATCTTCTATTATTTTGTTCACATTTTTTCTTAGATGTTTTTTATTTTATTTAATAATTTTGATATTAAAAAGTTTAATATATATATGGATTATTATGAAGTGATTATAATAGATTGACTCAAGCATGATTTGTTTGAACTCATTTTAACTTGCTTAATATAGATGGGTTAAACTGATCCAAATGATTGATTAGATCCGATTATAGATATTTCATATCATATAAGTATAAATTATATCATGAATCATATACACATTTACGTTGAATAGGAAACAATAAAAGCGTTTTTAAATTTTAATGTCAAATTTACAAAAGCATAGTTTTGGTTTAGATATATTATGCTTCGTTAATTGTGGGTTCCTCAAGTTTACCCGAATTGACTTGTTTATTAATTATGTTCATTTGTGTCTACTTGTTTTGACTGAGACATGATAGTATTTTTTTTAGCAAAGACATGATAGAATTAAAATATAATTAATTTTGAAAAGCTCTGAAGCTTGCTATCCTCTAATTACATCTAACTTTCACTCAGTTCTTTTCTTCTTCTTTTTTTCTTCTTTTTTTAAGCAAGCAAATTTCTATTAGAAATGGAAAGGATGATATATGAGAAGGAGGTGGAGTTTTCCAACAAACACCCCAATACAATAACCACAATGCAAAAGTGGTAAAAAAAAAAAGAAAATAAAACGGATTTTGAGACCAATTTATTGGTCCCCACCCATGTCCTACAAAGAGGACGCCGTCTTAAAAGATAGTAGTTAGTAATTTGTAAAGTCATGCGAACTATGGGACCACCGCCAATGACGGTGGAACCTCCATTAGAATCGGTGAAAGTTATGGATGCACTGCAGTTTTTTGTCTTAAGCAAAATCTGAAAGATCTCGACATGGGATTCTAATGTAACTGGCGGAGGCGTCGTGGCGAATAGAGAATATAAGTTCAACTTGAGCAAAATGTTGGAAATGTTTCTTCTTAAAAGGTGTTTTCTTCTAAAATAGAGAATAAGTAAAGAACATGCTGATCACGCTGAAACTGAGTACTAATTAAGTTCTACTTGAGTTGGTATGGCTATATCATTAGAATCTGAATGATATAAGTTCTGCGTGAGCAAAATGTTGGAAATGTTTCTTCTTAAAAGGTTTGTTTTCTTCTGGTGACAATGAGAGACTTTGCCTCTTTGTGGATCTGTTCGTTGTTTGGGGGTTATTGGTTCAGACAAAAACATAACGTTTGACGGGTTTATGAGAAGAGCTTGATGGGTTTTGGCCCGAGGATGGTATTGATGCGTGTTTTGTAGCCTTCGGGCAACATCAACTATCTCGTACCTTCTAGGGAGGAGGAATAGGCGGTAGGTGGGTGGTTGTATCACCTCCGATACCAAAGTCAGATTCTTCCTCATGGTCTTAAAAAGCTAAGCAAGGAGATAGATAAAGTTAGAAAGGAATACCAAGTGTATAACTCCTGAACATCATCAGCCTTCTTCCCTTTATAGATGCTTCCCTGTGGGGTTCCTTTGTGGTTGCAATGATTGCCTTTGCCTCAGATGGTATGACGTCGCATTTAATGCGACTGTTCCTATCATCTACAGGGGTCCGACCTCAAGACTAATCACTCCTAATTATATTAAATACGATCGATCTTGTAGGGAACAGGATCCCAACCTATCTGTCCTCCATTAATGATTGGTGATTGAAGGAGTTGTCCGCTCCTTTCCCCTTCCTCGAGCCCCTAGGTTCATCTAGGCCTTCTCCCATTGGAGGTCGTGGGCCTCGGCACAAGAGGCCTGGGCTCAACCATGCTGAGTACAAAAAAACTCACTTCTAGATGGAGTCCTCTTCGGTTCCCTTTAGGCAGGATAGGATTATTGGAACAAGAAGGTTGATGGGTTCCGAGAGTGTTATGCAATGGGCTGTGGGTATTATCATGATGGGCCGTTTGAGAGAAACCTTGGAGTATAAAATTTGGGAAGATGGAAATAAGACTGGGCTGTGAGAAGTTGAGCTTGGGTCTGGGCTGGTTGCAGATATAAGTGGCATGCAGTGTTTTCCATTGGGAATGCTAGGGAGGTGTGGTACTTCCTGAGGCTTGTTGTGCTCGGCATTCTCATTGATTTCGCTAAATCTAAATGCAAATCAAAATTTGGCTAATAATTCCTAAAAATGGTCTACATAAAGGCAAAAGGCAAATATATTGCGAGCTTACTACAGTAACTCTTTATCTTTATATGGTTACTATTCACCCTCCTTTGAATAATTTATATTAATTTTTCCCTCATTTTGTTGCTACATATGCACCACTAAATCCACGGGCTGGGTTGCTGACGGAAAGTTGGCGAGAAGTGACACTTTGGGATGATTTCCGGCGGCTTTTTGGAAGCTTCCAATGGCAGGGCACACGGAGTTTAGAACAGGAAAAGCATTCCCCATGAAGTCCGAATTCCGAAATGTTATCTGCAACTATTTTTTTCCCCTTTGCACTTCTGCTAGCGTCATGTGATTGTTGTAGCTTAGGGTAGTTTCTGGCGCTGGGTGCTCTAGTAGATTCTCCTCTCTTGGTTGAGGTGTACTGCATTTTTCCATTTGAGTTGCTTGTGGAACTTTTGGGGTTGGACTTTCGACTTTCTGCAAGCAGCCATGGGCCGAAAGAGAGATTGACAAGTGGGAACGTGAGAGAGCCCCCACCCGATTATTCTATATTCTATTATTCTGTTGGCTTTAAAGAAAATGAATGGTACATATGAAAATGACTTAAAGATTAATATTTATACGTAACTTACTTTTATATGTCGTCTTTTTATTTATTAGTTTTGATATTAAAAATTTTGAGATAAATATAAATATAAATATATATATTTATATATATGGGTCATTATAAATTGATTATATTGGATGGGAAATGATACTCTTCCCGTTGGGGGTTACGGTTGATAACTCCTGTTGAAATTTTTTAAATTTTTTTTATTTAATGATTAAAATTTTTGATATAAATATATATATATGGGTCATTATAAATTGATTATATTGGGTTACGGTTGATAGCTCCTGCTAGAATTTTTTATTTATTATTATTATTATTTTTCTTAGTGATTAAGGAAGTGTTTTTTTTTTATAATATTGTAATTTTTTTATTTTTTTAAAAAAATATTTAAAAGTGTTAAAAAATAGTCATTTCTTATTACTGTTTATGTATGGCTTTAACCATTTTAGAAATATTATTATAAAAAATTAATATATTGATTGGTTTAAGTGGAGCCCACCAATATTAAAAAAAACATAATTGATTAATAAAATATGCAGAAAAAAAAAGGAAGAAAAACACAAGCCCAGAAAACGCCGAAATATTAGAAAAGTTTTAAAAACTGTTCATGCACGGGTTTCAGGATATTTCAATGCATATCTAATATAAAATTGTTTATATATATATTGTTGTGGTCCCACAATCATAAATACTTTAAAAAAAGTCAAACTAATATCATCTCATCTCTATGAACAAACACATCTCATCTTATCTATCTTATCTCAACATATCTCAATACTATTTATACAAATCTTAAAAAATCCCATCTCATCTCATCTCATTTCTGAAAACAAACGAGGTGTAATAGTAAAAAAAGAAAGATCCAAAAATAATAACAATAATAATTCATGTGCAATAATGATTTTGCGTTATCAATGTGAATAAGTGCAAGAATACAAATAACCGACGGATTTAGAGGAAGTCTTGCAGCAAAATTTTTTTCTCTCCAGACTCCTCATCGCCCCACCCAGGAAAAGTTTCCGTTTACCGGGGGGAGGGGGGTTGGTGCTTCGGCTCCACCCACCTTCTCTCCTCGCAGACCACAGTCTTGTTTATTTTTGTTCATCTTTATCTATTTCCAGTTGGTTTTCTAGTTTTTTTCCGTTAGCACCATTCAACTTTGCCGATCTCCTTCTTTTCGATAGCATAGGGTTGACACGCACTCCTCCAGTAGCTTCTACAGGTGTCGATCATTCAAATGGCAAAATAATTCTGCTCATATGTGCAGGCGTGTACGCCTCACGAGCCGCCGCACCTCAAAGAGCTCTCTACCACCACGCGTAACAACTTTGGGACCAGTAGAATCGGACCTTCCAGATCCAACTGTTCTCTTCACTCCAATTGTGGTGCGTGGCCTGCACGCACCGCCACCGCCAGTAACAGCTCCCCACCGGCGATTCTTTACAGTTTTCAATTGCTACGTTGTGTTTCCGTTTTCCATAACTAATGATCGAGTGAAAGTGGATGTGAAAGTTTTTTTCAACCCGTCCAAACCAATAAGTTGTAGCACACAACCCTTTACTACAACTTCTAGTCGCAGTTCTATAATCTGTTTATCAGACTATATAAAAATTGTCACTAAGCGGTCTCCCCATGTGGGAAATGGGTGCGAGCCATACTTTTGGCTCTAGGTCCCTCTTATTCTTTTTCGCGTTGTAATATGTTGGATTGGAAAGACTGTAGGGAACTATTACCCCATTAAATCTTGTATCTTGTAACCATTAGTTTATCTATGAATGTTTTACTTTGCTAAGAAAAAAAAGTACAAGAATAGAGAATAAGTAAATTAAGAACATGTTGATCAAGCTTAAGCTAAGTACTAATTAATTGCTACTTGAGTTGGTATGGTTATATAATTAGAATCTGAATTATATAAGTTGGGATTGCAAAATTAATGCATTGCAGGAATTCTTAATAATTACTCCTATTAATTACTTTTACGTTAATGCTCTGTTTTGTACTCATTAATTAAATAGGGATCAAAAGCAAATAAGATACAATTAATGCAATCATTTATGAGATTGGGTTATCAATTTGAATGCATGCATAAAGAGCTAATATATACACGTGGGCATAAAGGTCATGAAAATATTATTAGAAGATATATTTTTTAATATTATTTTTATTTTGATATTTAAAAAAGTTGAATTGTTTATTTTATTTTATGTATAAATTTGAAAAAATTATAATGATTAGATAAGATGAGTTGAGAAGAATTGTGAAAACAAACAAGACCGTAAAAAGTACATAAAAGAGAAGGGAGAGCACTAGCATTAGATTCATCAAATTTATCTTCAAATTTTGATGAAAAATACATATTTTTCATATATCTAAAACATCCTTATCCATAATTTCACATTGGATTAGTCATTAAATTCATCAAAATAATAATATAATTTTTTAATTTTTTTCTTTCATATTTTGCAAATACACTAACTATATATTAATTAATATTTAATTTGATACTTAAATTATTTTTTTTCAATTATTTTTTTCCTTCAACCTAATTATCCAATAAACACATTTTACCAACCTAATTTTTTTCCTCAACCTATTTTGGGGCTAGTTTATATACAAAGAAAAAAGCACATGAATATTAAGTAGAAAAAATCACAAAGACTTCATCCACGTTACAGTACATCACGTGGAAAAGAAATTCACGTTTGGGGCTGAAATGATCCGGAAATCTAATTTTACTAATATAATATGTGGATAACCAATCAACAGTAGATCGCCAAATTTGAAGATGCATGAAGATATCCTATAGTTAAAAGCTTGAGATTTGGGTATATGGTGAATCCAATATCTAGATTTTAAAGCAAAAATCATCAAATTTTAGAGATTAGACTCATTTGATGAGTCTAATGTGAATGCTCAAATAGATCACAAGATTTGGTCAATCCACAGCAAACATAGCAGGTTTCTGTTGTGACAGAGGTTTGAGAATGACCCCAGTTTTAGTTTTGTTGTTTCTGTCTTCCATTGTTATAAACAGTACTGCTGAAGGATTAAAAAGTGTTGAAGATCTTGAAATAGAGAGACAACTCAAGATTCTGAACAAGCCCTACATCAAAAGCATCAAAGTATTAGCTTTATTTTTTGGAAATATAATTTTTTTTGTTTTGTTTTGGTGAGCTAAGTATGAGTTTGTTGTTGTCTTTACAGAGTGCAGAAGGTGATATCTTTGATTGCATTGATATATATATATATATATATATATATATAAACAACCAGCTTTTGATCATTCTTTGCTTAGCATTCAGGTAAAACCATAGCATTCAGCTTTTTACGATATCTATTTATAAATTGCTTAGCATTCAGGTAAAACCATAGCATTCAGCTTTTTACGATATCTATTTATAAATGTAGCTTTTGAGATTGTGGATATGTCACTCACTTGTACAATGAAGCCACAAATTGCAAGCCCTTTAGCCCAACCAAATCTTGGCTAAATAGCTCAAAAGTGGTATATATGTATTGGAGCAGTCAAAACTTTTAAGGCTCTACTTTTGAGCTACAGTAAATTCATCTCTCTTTTTAAATTTAATCAGTAAGTATTCATCTCCAAAATAATATTTTAATAATCCTAACGGCTACTATTCTTCTATTGGATCATTAGGTTGATAAATAATAATTTTAAGTAAAAATTAAATTATTAATTAATATATAGAATGTATTTACAGAATATAAAAAAATTATTATTATTAAAATATTTAATATTATATTATTATTTTAAATTTTCGATAAATAATCTAATGTAGAGTAACCTATCCAATGATATATTTTGGTCTTAACCAAAATCTAAAACTTTTAGTCAAATTTTAGACTTGCTCTTAACCCTTTGGACTTGAATAATATACAGAGGCTAGTCTATTAGTGGCAGCCTGCAGGTGGCGCAGGGCGTCCCACCAAAATCAAGTAGGAACGTGAGAGACGTACCCGATTATTCTATATTCTATTATTCTGCTTCGCTTTAAAGACAATGCCGGGAAAAGATCAAAATGAATGGAACAAATGAAAATGACTTAAGATTAATATTTATTCGTAATTTAATTTTTATATATTTTTTCTTTTATTTAATAATTTTGACATTAAAAACTTTGATATATATGGATATATTGATTTGATCCGATTAATAAGATTTCATATCTTATAAGTCTAAATTATATCAATCATATACATTTACATTGAATAGGAAACAATAAAAGGGTTTTTAAATTTTAAGGTCAAATTTACAAAAGCATAACTTTGGTTTAGACATGTTATGCTAGTTAATTGCGGGTTTATCAAGTTCATCCAAATTGACCTATTTTTATTAATTGCGCTCATTCATGTCGACTCGTTTAGACCCAGAAACAATAGTTTTAAGCTTTCTATCCCCTAATTACATCTAATTTCTCTCAATTCTTTTCCTTATTCATTAAATGTAGAAGAAATAGAGAAAGAAAGATCCCAAAAAAATAACAATAATAATTCATGTGCAATTATGATTATGTGTTGTCATTATGAATAAGCACAAGAACAAAGAATAAGTAAAGAACATGCTCACGCTTAAGGTAAGTACTAATTAAGTACTACTTGAGTTGGTATGGTTGTATCATTTGAATGATATTCTAAGTTAAGATTACAAAATTAATGCATTTCTGTAATTCTTAATAATTACTCATATTAATTGCTTTTACATTAATGTTCTTTTCTGTACTCATTAAATACAGAAAAACTTTGGAGATATATTAATTAATGCAACCATCATAATGAGATTTGGGTTATCAATTTGAATTCGTGACATAAAGACCTTATATATACATATGGGCAGAAAGGTGATGGAACTAAGGATTTGGTCAATCTACAGCAAGCATAACAGGTTTCTATTGTGACAGAGGTTTAAGAATGACTCCAGTTTTAGTTTTGTTGTCTCTGTCTTCCATTTTTATAAGCAGTACTGAAGGAGCAAAAAGTGTTGAAGATCTTGAAATAGACAGACAACTCAAGATTCTGAACAAACCCTACATCAAAAGCATCAAGGTATTTGCTTAATTTTTAAGAAACATAATGTTTTTTTTTTTTTTAATTTTGTTCCGAGTGTATTGTTGTCTTTACAGACTGCAGAAGGTGACATCTTTGATTGCATTGATATCTATAAACAACCGGCCTTTGATCATCCTTTGCTTAAAAACCATAGCATTCAGGTAAAACTCTCATGATCGAATCATAGCCATTTGATTTAAAAAAAAAAAAAAACTTGCTTAATGAATGGACAATACTTTTGCAGATGAAACCCAGTTCTTTCCCAGAAAGAGAGGAAGATGGAACTCTACCACATGCAGCCAAGACTTCTGCAGTTGGATTGAGTGAAGGCTGCCCATTTGGAACCGTTCCCATCAAGAGGACTCGAAAGGAAGACTTAATATGGGCAAAAATAGTCGTGAAAAAATCTGGGGCAAATGCTGCCTCTCCTCCCACTCATGTTAGCAATTGTTTTCCCGTTCTAATCATTTGTGCTGGTTTATAAATAGTTTTGATGCTCTGTAGTAATTGGTAATTTGGGATTTTTTTTTTCTTTTTATGATTTAATTGATAATAATACTTTCTCATTTTTCTCCCATAGTATGCAAGAAGAAAATTACCGAGCAGTCCAGGCAAAAATTATATGGGAGCTGGCGCAATACTAAATATACAAAACCCACAAGTTATAAATAATCAATTCAGCCAAGCATTTGTAGAGATCCGAAGTGGCGTTGATGTGATTCAAGTTGGATGGATGGTAGTTAGTTTCAAGAAAAATTATTTTCATCAGCCACTATTCATCATCCCACACCCCACATCTTATGAAAAACACTCACATATTTTATAAAAAATTATAGATGTGGGGTGTGTGATGTGACAATAGCTGATTTGTAACAAAACTCTTCTTTATAATATTGTTGATATTCTTGGTGAAACTTTTTAGGTAAATCCTAAACTACATGGCGATAATACTACGCGAACCTTTGGTGCATGGACTGTAAGGCTGGGAATTTATTTATCTTTATGCATTTATATATAAATTTCATACTCTCACTCATTATACTTGGATCGTATTTTTCTTTTTATTTTTCAGGCAGGTGAAGATGGTTGTTTCAATATGCTCTGTTTGGGTTTTGTGCAAACTAACTCAAAATTTCCTCTCGGTTATGTCCTTGATTCGATTTCCCACTATGAAGGAGAACAATTTTATGTAAGATGCAACATATTCAAGGTATTGTTTCATCCTCTTTCTTATCTTATTGTTAGATGTGGGATTCATTCTTCAGCTATAATAAATAATTATTGAGTAATGCTACATATAGTTATGGAGTACGCAATCGCTGTGTAGTTGTTTTGAAAAAGAATGAAGTCCATTCTTAAAAAATAAATCATTTTCCAATCAATTAATAACACATAAAAAAAAATATGATTAAAAGACAATGAATAATCATTTTTCCCATAATATTTTGGTTTGTATCTTCACGTGTATTTACTAATTTTTGCATGCAAATAGGATAGGAAATCAGGAAATTGGTGGCTTGCACATGATAGTTTAGTTTCAGATGAACCTGTTGGGTATTGGCCAAACTCCTTATTTTCAAGTTTATCCAGCTCAGCAGCTGAGATAACATGGGGAGGGGGGGTTTACACAGACAACAATGCAACTAGTCCTCCAATGGGAAGCGGCCATTTTGCAAACGAAGGTTACTCCAGGGCTGCTTTTGTAGATGAACTTGAGTTTGCAGATGAATCCAACAAATGGATATATCCTGATTACAATTCACTGCAATATGATGCAGATATCCGAAAATGTTACACCATAAATGCTCTATTTGAATCTGACCATGGCTACCTATATGGTGGCCCTGGTGGGAATTGTCAAGCCTAATTTAACTTTCATTTCTACTTTTTGAATCTCTTTTACTTCAGTCATATAAATTAATTAAGATCATTTAAATTCTAATTCTACACTTTAACTCATTTATTAAAATTTGATAGTAACTTGAAATGATATATTAGATTATAAAATTACTTTTATTATAAAATATATCTTGTATATTATATAAATTCACATTAGTTTATAATTTTTTTTTATGAAATCTATTTATAAACGTAGCAACCAACTTGAGGTTGTGTTTGGCTGTTGAACCAAACTCAACTCATCTCAAATTAATTATTGATAGGACCTACTATTTTTTCAACTTATCATAACAAAAATTAAACTCATCTCAACCTACTTCATATATTTTAGGTCCCGTTTAAAATTTAGACAGTCTAATTTTAAATTGAGTTTAAGATCCAAATATCTAACTCTCAAATCACTAAACTCATATTAACTTAAACCTATTTTACATGTGAAACTCATAATATTTTTCAATTCAAAACTTCTTTACACACGGGACTCATAACTTTTTTCAATTTCTCATAAATATATTAAAACTCAACTTAACATCCAAATATATCTAAATCTATCTTAGGTGAGTTTCACAACACTCACTTTATCATCTCAACTTATTATTATTTATAAATCTTAACTCAATATCGAAATAAGATTAAAAATTAAACTCATTTTAATTAAAAAAAAAAACTTATTTTAATGAAATTCATAAAAATACTATTATTTATAATTCAATTCAATTCGAACCATCTCGAGGTCCAAACTTAAATGTTTCACAAAAAGTATATTAGTCTATTAGTCTATTAGTGGCAGGTAGCGCACGGTGCCCCACAGCATTCAAGTAGGAACGTGAGAAAGCCCAACCCGATTCTTCCTTGACTTCAAAGAAAGAAAATGCAGAAAAAAGAAAATGAAAGGAACAAATGAAGATATAATTATGTTTGAATGTTGAATTGAGTTGAAATGATAAAATATTATTTTTTAATATTATTATTATTTAAAAATTTAAAAAAATTGATTTATTTATTATATTTTATATTAAAATTTAAAAAAACTATAATAATAAGTTGAGATGAATTGAAGATACAAACAAATTGAAATAAGCTTAAAACTACATTAAATTGACAGTTCCAAATATTTATTCCTTTTCAGCTTCTCGGCAATAGAGAACATATTAGTGTTTTGTTGGCTATTGATATTTATACGTTTTGTCTTTTATTTAATAATTTTGTTACTTAAAAAGTTTGAAACGTTAAAAAATAATTTTTTGTGACATCTATTATAATTATTATTTTTTAAATATTAATATTTCTTTTATTATTGTCCCATCATTTTAATGGTGTGTTAAAATATAAAAAAAAATAAGCTTATAAATTAATTATTTTTCTTTATTTAATAGATATGGCTACAAATACCTTTTCTTAATTAAAATAAACTCGATCAAAAAACGACCATTAACGACACAATCCAGTGTCGGATCACAATTTGCTGTCCCCTCTTGTGACCACAAATAATCAGTTAATTAATGGGGTACATACCCAAAACATTAAAAAACAATAGCAAAACAAAATAAATATGGTTTAAATAATAAATAAACCGAGAATAAGAATCTCCAATAAAAACCATGAGTTAAGGGAACATTTAGGATGGTGTCTGGCCATCCTCGAAAGATCATGGCATGCCCAGTTCTGTTTGTAGATGCCAGAGCAATAAGAGAGGCCGGTATCTGTCCTCATGGCTCTCTCTATCAATAAAAAGTAAGTAATTGTTACTTTGCCTTTACTTTACTTTTCTTTTCTCTTTTAACCAATTCTTTTTAGGACCAAAAAAAAAATTAATAGTAAGAACATTTCTCTACGACTATATGTAACATTACTTTATTTAATAATAATATTTTTTATCATTAGTATTATTATTTTTATACTGATTAAAGTAATTTTATAAGTTAATTATATAAATGAAAGTTTACTTGAGATATGATAGATTTACCAATATAATTAAAAATAATAAAATTAAATATGAAAAATATTATTTCCTTTTTATTTTTTCAATTATTACTCATGCTTCAAATTTAATAAAAAGGTTTTGTGTTTAATCAAATAATGGGTATATGATTATCTTGAGTAACTAGAATAAATTTTCTCCTTCCAATGATTAAAAAAATTAATCAATTTTCTCCTTCATATTCAATTAATTTAATCCGACCAACCTACCTAATGTTTCTTAATTTCATGTCTTTCTCTCTCTCTCTCTCTCTCTCTCTCTCACTCTCTCTCTCTCTCTCTCCTGTTTTATTGTAAAAGAGCAACAATTGAATAATTGCGTAAACCATGATGATATTATAACATTAAAAATTTGTAAGTTGCCGTTAAAAAACAAAAGGAAGAGACAAAAGATCCCGTGCACTTTGTACCACTTTACTACCATGTACTTCAATACGATCGTTGGCCAAATGTTCATAGTCTTCCAAAATAACGGTCAGGATGAGCCAGTCCAACGTTGTTATCATATATCACGCGTCTCGGGCGCGTCTATCCTGTTGATGACAATAATTAATCACTTTAAACGCTTCAGACAAACTCAAAAACTTTAAAATAAAAATAAATAACTCTCTCTCACTCTCTCTCTCTCTCTGTATGAAAAGTGTTTCTCTCTGTGAATCTCTTTCCTCTCTCTTTCTCCGTGCCTTTTCGGCTTCTCTGCTTTCTTCTTCTTCGGCGTCTCTGACAGTCTGAGCTAGCTGCTGGAGCAAGAGAGAGCTCTTTCT
>QEOT01123672.1:0-78996 GCA_003123785.1 Pterocarya stenoptera
AGGCGATTCATTGAGTAGAACACAGTGGGAGTCTTTGATATGTTTGCTCATGATGGGAATTGAGGATAAGAGGAGTGTATATGAAATCAATGGGCATAAGATCACAAAACGTATCAGGTTTTTGAGTGTACGGTTTAGTTCATTAGATCTTTCTATTGACTATTATCGATCAGTTTTCCTGGTACAACCTGGTCCAGTGCCGAGGCGTGCACCAAAGAGGGTGAAGACTACACTAAGACTCGATAAGTTGGATGATATTAGCAAAGAGTGGGTTGATTCTGATGTTCTGATTTTTAATTCGGGACACTGGTGGACACGGACTAAGCTCTTTGAAATGTAAGTTACCTACTCTCCTCAGCATTAACTGCCATAAATGTTGTGTTCTACTACATACAAACGTCTTTCAATTGTGATTTTGGTATGCAATCTGCTGCCAGCAAACATATAAGCCTCTATTGTGAGTAAATGTGCTTTTCAATTCTATAATGATGTAATACATTGACCTTTCATTATTGTTCTAATTGTTCTCAGTGGCAATTTTTATTAACTTCTCATCGACCTTGCTCCATCCTTTATGTAACATCATAACACAGAGTTTGCAGTACATTTTGAATTCAATATTCATCTTTAGCGTATTGTCTTGGGTAAACAGAGTGTGTAATAGCATTATATATTGTAACATTCATGAGTGAGATTTTTTTTTTTGGTTTAAAAAGTCGGTGGTCACATGTCCAAGAGTGATCCCTCCCCAAATTTATTAATAACCCTCGCTTATGGCGGAGGAATACCGTAAACATGATTCACAGATCATGGATTTGAATGTCGACTATGGAAATTTCCTAGATAGAGGCAAATTTTCAAATGGTTGTAGTAAAGTTACAGCAGTTTTAGAAATGTGTACTGGGGTGGTAGTGGTGAGAGAAAGGTGTGTGTGCGTGTGTGCGCGCACGCATATCCTTAAAACAAGGTTTATTGTAACAGCAGACAAGCATTTGTTATGCCGATATCCCAGGGATTTTAATCATAGTATTCCCTTCAGTGCATATCTTTTAACCGGTATCTCTGCATATGGCTTAATGAATGTTAGAATCTGTTGCAGCCAATACACTTTAGTTCAACCAGTATCTCTGAACTTGTGATTTATAAACTTGATATTTAGGAATGTTATATGATTTTTTTAACATATCATTGGATCTCCATTAGGCTTTCTCGGGTTTGTAAGTATGGGACTTTTAGCTCAAGCTTTTGCAGTTAAGATTGTTCTCTGTATAATTGCAAAAGTGGAATAGTCCTAACATGTTTCCAGACAGGGGCTGCTATTTTCAGGTAGGAGATACGCTGAAGCTTGGAATGCCAATCTCTACTGCCTTCAGGAGAGCATTAGACACATGGGCATCTTGGGTTGAGACTATGATACACAGAAATAGAACAAGTGTATTCTTCCGGACTTTTGAGTCATCCCATTGGAGGTGTGTTGTGTAGTTAGTCAATATGTTTGCCCCCATTTTATGCTCATAGCTTTGTTTCTGCCCATTTTTTAGTTTTTTTAATTTTTTTGGCAGACAAAAGGTTAATATATTCTTGAGGTTTACTGAAGAAATTTCAGTTAGATTTAGATTTGGTGGATCTATAACTCTGCCACCAGTCTGCTTTAGTCTTGCAGCTCAATGTGATTGCTACCATTCTTGTGTGCTGAACTCAATTGCCTGCTAAGATGTTAGAAAAGGTTTCTCATACCCATTGACCAAAAAATCCTTTTATTTTTTGCCGGTAAATGTTACTTATTGTGTTTTGTAGGAGACTAAAAAAGTTATGATGTTAGTTTTTATAGGGTTCCTCACGAAGAGGATGCTTTCCACTGTAAGGTCTTTTCTGATCTTCTGACCTAACACTTGCAAGAAAGTTGAGGCAAGGATGCTGTACGTTTATATCTGCACCAGCAGATGGTCCTGTAATTTTTTAGAAGTGGTGCTCCTTTCCCAAAACTAGGGAAGGGACTAATGTATAGAACAAGCTTGGAGGAATGAATAACTTATGGCGTTACTTAGTGAGTTGAGAATGTCGTAGATGCCACAAACACACTCTGGAGAGCAGATTGCAAGATGTTGTACCAAATTAATCCTACCCCATGCAGCAGGGATGCATATACATTTATACGTATTATACTTATACGCTTATATTTACCCACAAGAAAGACACCCATTTTGTAGTAATATATATTTGTGCATGCATGATAGGTAATTACATACGTGTATGAATGTATATTAGGTTGCTTGTTTTCTGTTGAAAATTTCTACTTAATGAAAGATTGAGTAAGAGTAATATATGGGACTGTCTGTTATACATGAGTACTGTAAAGAAATTATCTGGCATATGAAAAAAGAAGCAGGTATATCTAATGTGAGTCGGGGTTACTTTAGCTTTAGGTATAGGCATTCAGGAAACTGCATGTTGGTTACATTTTGGTGATTTTTCTGTAGCCTGTCAATTTCCAATATGAAAAAAAGAAGAGCCATGCTCATCTAGGACGTTAATTTAGAATTTGATGCTTTTGCTTATAACAGCTTGCCTGAACTGTAAACTGACTCTAACCCACTTGTAACTTTTTGGAAAACTGGACTGATAAAAATGATTTCATGTATCTTCACCAGTGGTAGAAACCGGAATTCTTGTAAAGTGAGTCGTCACCCCTCATCAAGATCTCACGGGAGGGACCGAAGCCCGATTTCAGATAGCATAATCAAGGTTGTGGAGAAAATGACAGTTCCTGTAAAATTAGTGCATGTTACACCAATGGGGGCATTCCGGAGTGATGCGCATGTGGGTACTTGGAGTGACAATCCATCAGTACCCGATTGTAGCCACTGGTGTCTGCCTGGTGTTCCTGATACATGGAATGAAATTATATTCTCCAATCTGCTGTCCAAGAATGGCGACTCTACCAATGAACACTAGAAGTTCCGAGTTGGTTTCCTTCTCTTGCCTCCAGCATTTTAATTTTTATATAGCTATGTATGATTTTCCTCCCTTTGTATCTGTGAAAATGTGGACAGAAATTATATATATGTAATTTCACAATGTTATTTTCCCAGTGCACCACTACCAAATGTGCATAATCTGTATTATTTCTGTTTATTTTAAATTTAGTACAACCAAAATGTTTGGGCTGTTTCTGAAAAAGAAAATGGCGGGAACAATGATAACAAGAACTGTCAAACATGCATTTTCATGTAATATCCACTTTTCTTTGTCTGGAAACAAAAAATTTGTTTTTCTCCAAGTCGAGAATTGGAAACCTTAACTCCAAGGGGTTGACCAAAGTGGTGAAGGCCTTGGTCTTGAGCTATCACTTTCTTCAAGATCTAATGTTCAACATCTCATGGGTATAAACAATCTTTTGGGGACATTCCTGGTGAAAAGTCAACGATTTAACCAGTTCTATATTAGAAAATTTCCAAGGTTGTGGTCTACAAGACTAGAGTTTACTCTGTAGGGATGGGTCTGAAGGGCTTTACCTTAAAAATGTTTTCCGACATAATAAAAAAAGAAAAAAAATGGGAAACGTTAAATGCACCAACAAATTTTCTAAATTTCACTAAAAACCAATATTAGGTTGGATTTGGGTTGTTCAGGTGCTAGTCCCTATCAAGTATTTCCTGGGCAGGATGTTTTGGTTCAGCTCAGACTCTGCAAGCAGTAGATAAAGGGGTATGTGGTCCAATTTTTGTGAGTATTCTGCCGGGCTATACAAGAGGTTTCTTTCTGACAAGTTGGTAGCCAGTTATCAGGGCCTTTATCTATAGTACAGTGTTATGAACCCAACTGAATTCTAAATTCAAGGCCAATAACACAGAAACAAAACAGAAAAAAAAGGAAAAAAAGAGAAAGAAGGAATGGTTTCCATGATGAGAACAGCAATTCATGTTGGAAGGTCGGTTGTTTGTACAAGCCTGCTGGTAACAAAAATCATTGCTGGTACAAGCCTGCTAGTCTTGTCTTCAAGCTCGAAATGATTGCTTCTGACATTAAAATCCTTTCCTTTTTTTCGTCTGCTGGTAGCATGTTTCTTCATTCTTGTGGTTTTACCTATATAAAAAAAGCTTGTTTCTTGTGCTTTTGTAGTCATGTAATTAGTTAGTTTACTTATGAATTTAGTCGCACCTTACAAAACATAAAGCTTTATACAACTATTGATAACCATTTTGGCTATGAAAAATGCTAATGGAGTCTCTAAAAACAGTTACCGTTTGTGTATTTTATTTTATTTTTATTTAATCGTTAAAAAAGTGACTATTAGTAGAGTTGTGTATTTTTTTAATGATTGTGGATATTAAGAAAATATTGAAAAGAATAAAAAAATTGAAATACACTAACGGTATGGGCGGCCCGCTAGCACTATCCTTCGGCTATACAATGATAAATTGAGGATGCTATACTCAACTATGGAACTATATCTGATCTAAGGCTGGTTCAATGACCATTAGGGTAGTGGTTCATTGAATTTTTTAGTAGAGAAATGATATTTATAATCATAGAATGTACAAGCGCTGCGCATTAATTTGAAAAAAAATGAGTAAAGATGAGACCTACATGAAAAATTGATTTTTTTAAAGATGAGACTCACAATATTTGCACAATCCATAACTATATCTAGCATTACTTTTCTTAGTGGGACTGGGGTCTAAGTTGCTCAAACTTGACTTATAATTGGCGTGGCAATAAAAGTTTCTTGAATCAAAAAAGAAAAAAATAAAAGTTATATATTAATCTCCTTCCAAAAAAAAAAAAAAAACATTCCTTCCATCCACAACCACAACCCTGCCACCGATAAATCGTGACGTGTATTCTCAACCATGGCAACAGATCCAATGGATCTGATCCATGGTTCAACCACCATGTTCATGGTAATTAAAAAAAAAAAAAAACACTAAACAAAAGGGATCTCTAACCCTGCCACCTCTGGCAGTGGCCTTGTCCACCTACATGAGGGATGCCCGCCGGTCAGGCAAGGTGGCTGTGCTAGTGGTGCTTTGGGGTGGAGGTTATTCAACTTATTTTATTTTTAGCCTTAGGACATAATATACAAAACTTTGGCTGAGTTGTGCACATTCAATTGCAGCATGTATCCTTGAGAAGGTAACTTAGTACCAGATGTTGGTGCAAGGGGCTGCAAAATAAAAAATAGTAAGAGACAAGTTTGTTTTTAGGCGCTTTACAAATGTCGATTTTCTTAAGACAATATTCATCCCCACCAATAACGGTATGCACACGGGTCACAAGTAAATCTGCCTCCAAGATAGAATGAAGCTCAAAACAAGTCTGTTTATGTAACTGCGTTATGTACACCTGAAATTAGATCCAAATACCCTCAGATTTTGCTATTCAACCAAGAGATTAGAAATCTGTTATCTACAGAATGAACAGATCTTAATAAATTGTTTTGAAAAAATGAGAAAGTTTTGGAAGAGAGAATTTTCAAATTGCCTTCTGAGTCTGTGATGCTACAATTAGTAGGCCAATGGGTCTATTTATAAATAACTTAAGAATGTGATGAAAAGTTGTAACTTTTTATTTTTCTGAAATCTGATACGAACAAGTATATTTATTATGGTTGTTACCAAGTAACACAATAGGTTGCTTCTCTACCATACGTCTCACACATACGCTGACTCTATCCCCAGATCATTTTCCATAATAAACCTTGAAAATGTGCCTTATTGTTTTTCGAATCTCTACCTACTTGATCAATTCAAGTGTTCTATATCACCAAGCCAAGTATTGAATTTGACTTGTAATACAAACCCAAATTGTTCTAACCATAAGTAGTAACTTATAAACTTTCCTTAATTTCTCTCTTTCCAAAATAATACATAACTTCTAAATAAATCTCAAAAGTAATATTAGTAATAAATATATATTATTTTAAAAATATTTCCAACAACAGATAGCTTATCAAGTTTGGTGCTAAAGGTCTTAGTCATGTCCTTTTCTGTGTCTCACAACTTCATAAGCAAGTTCTAGGCCAATACATGATGAAATAGGTTTAGACACATGAAATACTTTGATTGATTTCATAAAAATATTTATAATTTCATTAAGGTGTTCTAATGGTTCTGTGTTTTGTTTTGTATAGTGTGTGTGTGTGTATATATATATATATATATTTTTTTTTTTATAACCGTATTCGTCTGGCAAAAGTGAGAATTTTAATCAAATTTGAAATTTCGTCCTTCATGAAAAAAAAAGGCATTCTCGCTTATACACATGTTATTCATGTCATTACCTGTTTCAATTTCTCTCTAGCTTTTGATATTTTCATTATTTTTCATGCCTAAAAATAGAGAGAACATTTGCATGCTCAACTATATCTTCAGCTTAATATAGTATATATATATTTATTAAAAAGAATATAGTGTAGATTCACTTTCATGGTTTATACCGACTGTTAACCAATAAAAGGGAAAGACAGCAGACATTAATAAGGTAACGAGATACCTGTCAAGTGATCTCAATGTCTTGCAGGAACGAAAATTATAAGCTTCAAAGAGAAAACAAAGGGAACTTTGAGAAGTGTTTTCCAATGCAAACAAACCATCCTAAATCTTAGAATGGCAGTCAAGTCACTAAAAACTTGCACACGATTATAACCAAAAAAAAATTGAGGCAAAATACTTGCTACAAATAGTTGTTCAATGCTACCACTTTCTCCACAACTCAATTCATCTTTATTCACTTCAAGATGGGCTCTGCACAGAACAATGACTTCGACTTCCCACACTTCCCTCCACCACTACCTCCATCAGCAAAGCCGCCTAGTCCCTCAAAGTCATCACCGCCCCCACCATCTCAACCTTTTGCTCCACCACCTCATCATGTGCGCCCACCACCACGGCCTTCGCCATCACCAGACAACCATCCGACAGTAATAGTCATTGTGTTCATCTCATTTGGAGGTCTTTTGTTACTTGCATTCCTTGCAGCTGCTCTCTGTTGCTACATTAAGAAGAGAAAGAAGACAGTTCAAGAAACCGAACTTATTCACTTTGATGAAGAAAGGAAGGTCAAGGAGGCCATCATTCCAGGGCCGGGTGGCACAAGGGCTGTCATGTTGACAATTGAGGATGATGTCCATATCGATGAAATCATAAGGAAGAATGAGAAGGTTGGTAAAGGTTTGCATGACAAGTCTGCAGAGGGCATATCTGGTCCCCATGAGGAAGGAGGAGCATCTTCTTCTAGTGTTGATCATCACCAACTTGGACACAAGCCTTGATCACAAGTCATTTTACATAAATAATGAATGTCCTTCTTCATCCTAAGAAAGGACTTCAAATTATGTGATACATTCTTTTTTATTTTGGGTGTGCTCTTCTCTACTCTAAATAATAGAAGTTGCAAGAACACCATTTCTTGTCTAATGTAAAATATTTTAAGGAACTCATATATATTATCAAAATATGTGTAGTTTTGTGTGAACTTGTTATTTCTGAAATGCATACATACTACTGGTTAAGGTGGATATTAAGTGGGGCCAAAGGCGCATCACCAAGGAAACAGAGGTGGGGCTAAAGGCGAGTATAAAGAGTGGAACGTTTATGTCAAGAAAGTTAAAAGATTACTTTTATTAACGTTATTCCTTTTTAAGAGAATTCCATCGCTGTGTACAAAACTCAACCATACAAAGTAACAAATAATATAAATACTGTTTACAGACAAGCTTTTTCTATGACCAATAAACTTCTAAGCTTTTTAGGAATATCAGTAAGCACTAGAAAGTCTCAAGATGCTACCATTACATCACCAAGCTTGACAGCTAGTACTAATTCCATCCACATTCTCCTCCACACAGCCCTCTTCATATCAAGATTTTTTAGACTTTGTGCTCGAACTTTAAGGTCTAAAATGAAAAAAAGATAAGACACATACAATAACCACTGAACATTTATTAGGCCGAACTTCAAAGATCATGGGAAACCACCACTTGTCCTACAAGCTTGGCTACTACTTGGTGCAACATGTATTGGGAGGCATGTTGGAAGGTCACAAATTGCAATGGAAAATTAAACATATTCCGTGTGGAAGCTGGAACATGAGTGTCCCAAGCACCGTTTACACATTCTTAGCTTGAATCTTGATAGTGTCTTGAATCAATTGACTTGTGCGCAAGGATTTAGGACCAGTTTGAGAAAAAAGGAAATATAAGAAAAACGAGGCTGAATCTCTAACCCTGGTCGGTGAATACATATCAGTAAGCAAATTTCATTGCCAGATAAACAATATTATTATAGATAACTCATTATGAACGAACAGGAATATATTCACATAGGCAAAGGAAAACATATCTAAATTTTATTCCCAAGTAATATTCGTCAATACCACATAAAAGTAACGAACAACTGATTGTTCTCTCTGCATAATCACATGAACATTACTTTAGATCTTATTCTAATTACAACAATGCACAGAAAATATGCCAGAGTTTTAAGCATCCATGCGAATAATGCACCGGATAGACTTCCCATGCAGCATGTACTCAAACGCTTTGTTGATCTCCGAAAAAGTGACGGTGTGAGTGATAAATTTATCGAGTTCTAGCTCCTACAACAACAACAGAAGATGGTGTCATTCACAAAAGTATAGAACACAGTTGAATATGATGCACACTGCTATAGTTCTTCCAAAGAAAGAAAAGCCTACCTTGTTCATGTACTTTTCCACGACATCCGGAATATCGGTGCGGGGCTTGTAGTTGCCAAAGAAGGTACCCTTGAGAGTCCTCTCATTCAGCAGGTTCATAGGATGAGTCTTGAATGAATCATCTTTATTTGGTACTCCAACAAGCACGGCAACACCCCAACCCTGACAAAGAGGCAAATTTTAGTTTCAACATAATTAGATACTTGATCTATTTCTCTGATCTCTAATAACTGAACAGGCTACAAAATTTATTTAGTCATTACGTCATGAACGCATTCAAAAGCTGAGATCATGGCCTGGATGCTTCCAGTACATTCAACAGCCCGATCCACCCCTCCGTCAGTCATCTCAGCAAGCACCTATTAATCAAAATTCCAATGTTAAAATAATGACAATGTGTCAGGAATCAGAACTTATTGGTCACAAAATAAAAAAGGTCATGGTGTTCAAAGTAACCTGTTGAACGGGCTTGTCATGATCTTTTGGATTCACAAATTCAGTGACACCAAATTTCTTGGCTGTCAAAGAGATTGATAATATAAGCCATCAGCAATACATAAATACCAACTCAACAACCATAGGAACAAAGTACTACTTATCAAAAAGAAAACATTAGGATCATTTTATCTACTAGATACCTTGAATCTATTTATATGTTCATTTGTGCAATCAATTAACTAACCTTCCTCGAAACGACTGGAGTTCAGGTCAACACCAATGATTCTTGAAGCCCCAGCAATCCTTGCTCCTTCAGCGGCCTAAATATCAGCAAAAGAAGAGATAAATTCAGAAAAATCATCACAATCTTTTTGCAGTTGGCAAAAGCAACAAAAGATTAAAAAGAAAAACTTACAGCAAGGCCGACAGCACCCAATCCAAAGACAGCTACAGATTGACCCTTCTTGGGTTTTGCAACATTCAAAGTGGCACCAAGACCTACAAGCACGAAACCAAATAGATCATTGGAAACTACTAGATTGTAAGAACATTCTCAACGCTATCACTACTATTCTTCAAATGCAAGGAACTGCTCCGAACCTGTGGATATTCCGCAACTAAGAACACAAACTTTGTCTAGTGGGGCTGCAGGGTTGATCTTTGCAAGGCAGCCAACATGGACAACGGTGTATTCACTAAATGTAGAGGTGCCAACAAAATGGTAAATTGGCTGTCCATTTTTGGAGAATCTCGTCTTGCCGTCGCTAAGCATAACACCCCTGTCGGTGTTAATCCTAAGGAGGTCACACATATTACTCTCCTCTGACTTACAATGGCGACATTCCTTGCACTCCCCAGTGAACACAGGGAGAACATGGTCTCCTGGTTTGAGATCAGTAACACCCTCGCCTACACTCTCCACAATTCTAAACAAAAGCAAAGCAAACAATAAGTACTCTTCACATAACTAAAAACCAGTTTTTACAAAAGCAAAGCAAACAATAAGTACTCTTCACATAACTAAAAACCAGTTTTTTTTAATGCCCAGTAAACGTTATATCAATAACTCAAAACCCATGTGCTGAAAATACGACTGAAAATTTAGAAATATACATACCCTCCAGCTTCATGACCAAATATGCGAGGAAAGAGAGGTGTCTGCCCCTGAAATATAAAGGACCTTTTGAGTTTCCACGAAAACCAGTTGGCTATTTTGCTCTAATATGGAATTTATTGATAAAAAAAATCTATGCCATTACGTCTACGGCTCTCATTAAGAGATTAATCAGAGATGCCTGCAATTTATTATCTAAAATCTGTTACCTTCGCTTCCCAGAAGTAAACATCAGTGTGGCAAAGGGAGGTGAAAAGGATCTTCACTCGGACTTCGTTTGCCTGAGGTGGTGCCACTTCCACTTCTTCAATCACAAGTGGCTTACCAGCTTCCCATGCCACCGCGGCTACATTAAACACATGACCCCAATTAGCAGATAACCCCATTATAACATCAAAATTTCAATTTTTCAATAATGATACAAGAAAGAGTCATCAGCCTACAGCCCCAAAACATAATTTCCTGAAATATCGAAGCAACTTGAAGACGAAAATATCAAACACCAAACCATGTCTCTCATAGCTAGCATGCGCAACTAGACGTAAGGGAAAAAAGTTCAAGAAAAGAGAACAATTTCTGTCAGACAGATAAAATCGAACTAAAATTAATAAAAGAAGATCCTTTTTTGTTATAAAAGCAAACCCATTGGTCAATAACTAAAAATGAAGCAGAAAAAATTACAGAAGCAGTGACAACTGATCACCAACACCGAAAAACAGAGTATCGAATAAGCTAAAATCGTATGTGGCAAATAGCAGAAAAGAGATAATGGTGGCGGCTTACCTCTGCACTTGATAACCTGACCGGCTGTGCTCGACATGGCTACCTCGGATGATGATGATTATGAGGATGATCAATCGATTGCTTTGTTTTGATTGTGAGATATTTGTCTCCGACTGTGTGTGTGGAGGTATATATAGTGTCAGTGCATGTGCCTGTGAGAAAAGGAGAAACCCGCTAAGAAGACCACTATGCCAAACAAGCAAAGTTTCCATGTTCAAAGGTTGTCACTGGGTGCCAAAACCAGTAGTATACTAGTATTCCACTGCGCCTGCTGGTTCAAGGAAACATATTCTATTATATAGTCAACGCCTTTTTCTTAATATTTAATTGATATTTCATTATTCAACTATAATATTTAATACTTGTTTGTTTTATATTATTCTAAGTTCAAATTCATACATATCCTGAAAAATAAAATCGAAGTACCGCCTATGGTTTTGGTGGTGTAGGTTTGGGATAGTCCTCTTAATTAATTAATTAGGACTGAATTAATATATATATATGTATATATATATAGCAACTTGCACAATCTTTTTAGGATTCGACTATTCTAAGGCTTGGTTTGGATAGTAAAAGTATTTGAGAATGTTTGTGAATAGTAGTAAAAAGTAAGTGGAAAGTAATAATAGAATATTAAATAGTAATAAAAAGTAAGTAAAAAGTAATGAATAGTAGTAAAAGTAAGTAAAAAGTAATAATAAGGTAGAAAATAGTAATGAGAGTGTTTCAGAATACTTCTGAATACTTCGACACCCAAACTAGGCCTAAGTTTTGTCTAAGGAATCAATTTTTCAAAGTTTCATTATTGCTTTTATGGAATATAATAATATTGTATGATACAAATCCAACTATGTGTCTATCATCTACTTAAATTAGAATTGTTTGGAAATTTTTATGAATTTCCATCCAATTTCTTAAATTATCTAAATTTAAATTTTACTAATTCTATTAGAAAGTATGTGAGAAAAAGTGTGATTATCCATTTAATTTCCAGCTAAAAATATAACTTTTAGTGATAATCGCCTCTGTTTAGAAGTAATAAACAAATACTAATATTTTAATTATAAAAGATTCTACAAATAAAATAAAAATAAAAAAATTAACATGATTTAACGTAATATGTTAAATTATAAAATCACTTTAAAATAATTTTAACGTATCTTATAAAATAATATCAATTTATATATTTATTTTTATGAGATATATTACTGGCCGCACTACTTCTCATAAACCAATACATGGACAAACTTCAAGAAAATAATTGAATGAATATACTATGACAATATGCAGAACTACAATCTTAGGATAATGGTATTATGGAGGGGTTGTTGTACTCTTGCAAGTTGCTGCCAGCAAATTAATGAGATCAATATGATCAGAATAATGATAAGATTACTATTCTACTACTATCTATCTATTTTTTTTTTTTATTAATTTTTTATTTTACTTAATGATTAAGAAAGTGAGTATTAGTAAAATTAAATATTTTTTAAATATTTTTTTAGTGATTAAAGATGTTAAAAAAATATTTAAAAGAAAATGATAAAAAAATAAAAAAAACTTGAAATGCTCTTAGGTAGTAGATAGATAGTAATAGGGTAGTAATCCTATCATTACTCATATGATAATGAGATGAACCAAAAATTGTTTAAAGTAAATGTAGGCGAAGGATGCTTTTGATTGAAAATCCAAGTTTACTGCTTTTTTGGATGTATAGAGGATAATTTCACGTGAAAAACTCACCTTCAAAGGTTATTGAGCGACATACAACCATAGCCATGCATTATATAGTTGGAGAAATGATTTGTCTAAGTCTCAAATAAACAAATTTCATGCAAATTTTTATAAAAAAAAAAAAAAAGTGAACCTTAGTTTAAAAATGTGTAAAAAAAAAACTATTCTTTATTAGTGAGACTTACTTTTTTACAAATAATGCTTATATTAGATTTATCTATTTGAAAATTGTACATAATATTACTCAATTGTGTCCTTAACATTTTATATTTTATAAAAGAGATGATGGGACAAAAACACACGTGTCTACTCAAAAGAGAGAACAATTGTATTCAAAATGCATGACTTCTTAAAGGATCTTCGGCAATGTTTTTGAGGAATTTATCACTTGCGTCCCTTAACCTTCTTCCTACTAGGTACCATTTTTATTTTGCAAAACGCAATAAAGAAAACAGGTCAGAGTTTTGTCTCTAAGTTTTTATAGTGAATTTTTTACACCTCTTGTTAATGCATAAAAAGTAATTAACAGGCCAGAAGGGAAGAAATAGTCATTCTCGGCCCGCTCTGACTATTCAAGTCTTGATCGATGTGGTCTGAAGTCTCCGGCAGCGATCCATTGCAGCAGTACAGTATTGGTGCGTACATCCATGACGGAGAAAGGAAAGTAAGCATAGAGAAAATAAAGGGAAAGAGACATATAGATTTACGTGGTTCAGCATATTGCCTACATCCACGGACGTCTGGAAAGGGAGAATCCATTATGACATGAGTAGTTTATAGTCTCTCATTTATTATTGTATATTGAAAGTCGGAGATCTATTTGTAGAAGAAGACCTCCCGGTAGTCATCTGGCTGTCCCCTTTTATCCAATCCCTCTTTCTATGTGCCTGTCTACAGTGATGTTGTATGGTCACCTTTTTCTTTGCATGACTGACACCCTGTCCTCATTTTCAATATCTCCCTTACCTTCCCATCATTTCCTACTGACACCTTCATTTCCTTTGTCTCATCTTTGTCTCTCATTCCTCTCTCTTTTTTTGTCCTCTAGAGATGGCCTTTTATAGACTGGGCTTGGTTTACCTAGGCAAAAATATTTTATCCCCTTCACCTCTATTGCCATTGTCTCCGGACATCCGACCACCGGTTGATCATAGGGTCTAAAATATAACATCAATATCATG
This sequence comes from Pterocarya stenoptera, assembly GCA_003123785.1. NCBI lineage: Eukaryota > Viridiplantae > Streptophyta > Magnoliopsida > Fagales > Juglandaceae > Pterocarya > Pterocarya stenoptera. Next base: position 13,948 of record QEOT01123672.1, read on the forward strand.
CATTTAATTGAGGAAAATTCATATGTTTATAGATGTTGAATTTTCTTATAATTATTTTTTAATGCTAATTTTTGTTATTACCTTTTGCAACAATCATATATAAAATTTAAAATTTAAGACCGAAATTGATTGGTGTAGCAGAAATAATGAAACAATAGCTAACAAGAAATTGATTGGGGACCAGCCTTTCCTCCCATTGGCATCTAGCTTAAGGTTGAAGTCCCTAAAAAATGTCAGAAATTAATATATAAATATATATTATATCAATTCTATGAAAAGAAAAGGTTTTTTTTTTTTTTTTTTTTTTTTGTTGTTTAAGTTTCTTTTTCTGTCCTGTCCTCTTTGCTCTTAATTTAAAAATATTTTAAGACTCATATATTTTATTAAAATATTAAGTGGGAGTAAAGGAGACCATCTCCAAAGAAATTGGAGTGGGGGCCAAAGGTGAGAACAAGAATTGAATGTTTATACAGAGAGAGTTAAAGATTACTTTTTAAGATGTTTCATTTTTAAGAGAATTGAATTATCCCATCCTAGAACAACCATGACTTATCATATCAAATAAAGAATAAGCCTATCCTATCCTATATTGACGTTATGAAGTTAATTGCAGAAATCAAGCAACATTCTATTTGTAGTTTCACCTTCCACTTGTAGCATCATTTCCTTTTACAAATATTGTGCGTATTCTGTAATTGTAGATCAGATCAAATCAATACAAATCATTTCTATAGCCAAGTGCATATTTTCTCCCTACCTTTACGTTTATTATCATGGCATCAGAGAAATTTTTTCTTTGGGATCTTTGAAACGTTTCCGCAAACACCATGGCTACACCACCCACCCAAACTCCATCTCAACTCATCAATGACCTCACTTCCCCATATTTCCTCACTGTTGCCAACAACCCTGGAGCAACCCTGGTTCCAGAACTTCTTACTGGCGAAAATTACCCCTCATGGTGACGTTCCATGCGCATGGCTCTCAATGCCAAAAATAAACTTGTTTTCGTTGATGGCACTTTAACAAAGCCTACATATGCATCCATAGCTACACAGTGGGAGAGGTGCTGCGACATGGTCCTCTGTTGGTTACTCAATTCCATCGACAAACCCCTAAGGCAAAGTTTGATCTATTGTCAAAATCCTTCTGAAGTTTGGAAAGACTCAGACCACCGATTCTCTCAAAGCAATCACCCGCGGTTGTATCGTCTCAAGCGTGATCTCGTCAACCTCCATCAAGATTCCATGACTATTACAGCCTACTATAACACCATCAAGGGGCTCTAGGATGAATTGCACAATTTACAGGAATCTAACTCTTGCACACATAGTGCTCGAGAAAATGCTTCAGCAAAGGAAAACATAGAACATTTATTCCAATTCCTCATGGGCCTCAATGATTCTTTCAACAACATCAGGAGCCAAATTTTAGCTATGGATCCCCTACCCTCCATTGCCAAAGCATATGCTACTGTTCATCAAGAGAAGACACAACGCCACCTTCATCTACCTCTCCTACCCACACCCGACAACATAGCCATGGCTGTTTCTCGCCTTTTCAATCAAGTCTACAACAAAGCATGAAATGGCAAGAGATGCACCAAATGCGGCAAAGAAGGCCACCTAGTTGAGAGCTGCTATGAGATTATTGGATACCCAGCCCATTGGAACACTTCCAAGCCTAAACAGAAGCCTGTTGTTGCCACTGCCAACGCAGTATCTTGAGCATCTTCTCCTTCCACTGCAAGTGTAATTCTTGGCCTCTCCACTGAGCAATATCAGCAATTGATGGATCTTCTTCAGCCCAGCTGTGCATATGATTTCTCTAGTTTTTTTTTTTTTCTTTCACTGCTTCCATTCCTTCTATGCCTTGGGTTATTGACATGGGTGTTTCGGCACATGTAGCTTCTATGAAATTTCTACCACATCCTACCCATGTAACTTCTTACTCTCAGTTCCTTACTTTACCCACAGGGGCCACGGCTCAAGTAACTCACATGGGCAGTCTTCAATTATCACCCTCCTTCCAACTTACTAATGTGTTGTTTGTTCTTGGTTTTAAATACAATCTTATTTCTGTCAGTCAACTTACTAAAGTCTCATCTTGTCTTTCCTTTTTTACTCCATCTCATTGTATTTTTCAGGACCAACACACGAGGAAGCTAACTGCAATGGGTGAGGAACGTGGAGGTCTATATCATCTTCGAGCTCTGGGTCCAATTGCTCTTTACACTGACTCTGCTCTTAAACCATTGTGGCATTTTCGTTTAGGTCATCCATCCATTCCTTGTACTCCAAAATTTTTTTTCTGATTTGAATAAAGATGCTCACTGTGATATTTGTATTCGTGCTAAAAATACTCGTTTACCGTTTTCATTGGTTGAAAATAAAGTGCTAGTTCTTTTGATCGTATTTACTGTGATATATGGGGTGGCTACGCCACACCCTCTCATTCTGGTGCACATTATTTTCTTACCATTGTAGACGATTATTCTCGTGTCACTTGGGTTTATCTCATGAAATTTAAATCAGACACTTTTTCTTGCCTCACCAATTTTTTTCTAATGATAAAAACACAATTCAATTTTGACATAAAATGAATTCGCATTGATAATGGTCAGGAATTCTTATCTCATCACATGCAAAAATTCTTTTCTGATCATGGTGTAATTCATGAGCATACTTGTGTTGAAACACCTCAACAAAATGATGTTGCCGAATGAAAACATCGTCACCTCTTAAATGTTGCTCATTATTTTCAAGTTTCTTGACCTATCTCTTTTTGGGGTGAATGTATCTTAACTGCTACATATTTGAATAACCGCACCCCATCAGTCTCTCTTCACCATCAAAGTCCGTATGAACTTCTTTTTCATAAAACCCCATTTTATCAACCATTGTTTTTTTGGTTGTTTATGCTATGCATATACTTTGAACGTTCATCGTGACAAATTTTCACCACGTGACACCCCATGCATCTTCCTTGGTTATTCACTTAGTCACTCCACCTATCGTGTATATAGCATAGACACCAAGAAATTGTTTTCTTCACATGATGTTCGGTTTGTTGAAACTGTCTTTCCTTATGTTGACCCTACAGCTTATCAACTCACAGACAATCCACCCACCGTTCCTACTATCCCTATTGACTCCAATCCTATCTTTCTTGAATTTCCTCCTCAAGAGCATTTCCCTAACCTCAATCCAGACAATCCAACAGACAGTCCCACCGATAGTCCCTCTCTTGAACCTGTTGACACTAACCCCTCAAATGTTTCTTCTCGGCCACACCGCCAAATCACTCGTCCTTCCTACCTTCAAGACTACATCTGCTCAGATCTTCCAGAGTCTTCACATTCCAATCCTGCCCCACAGACTTTCTCAGGTACGGTTCATTCTTTACCTAATTTTCTTTCTTATCGTTTTTTTAGTCCTAACCACTTTGCTTTTCTCACCTCTGTTTCCAAAAATGTTCATGACCCTCAATCTTATTCTCAAGCTGTTCTTGTCCCTCACTGGAGGGCTGCTATGGCTGATGAAATCAAAGCCCTAGAAGCCAATCACACTTGGACTCTCGAACCCCTTCCTCTTAACAAAAAAGCCATTGGTTGTAAGTGGGTTTACAAAACCAAATTCAGGGCTGATGGATCCATCGAACGCCATAAAACTCGGTTGGTTGCTAAAGGTTACACCCAGGTAGAAGGTTTGGATTACCATGATACTTTTGCTCCTGTTACTAAACTTGTTACACTTCGTTGTCTTCTTGCTATCGCTGCAGCTAAAAGTTGGTTTTTACACAAATTGGATGTTTATAATTAGGGCTGCACACGGTCCGGTCCGGCGAGTTCGGTCCATCAATTAGACCGGACCGGACCAGACCGAACACCCAAGGGGACCGAACCGGACCGGTAGCTTTCGATCCGGTCCATTTGGTCTGGCCTCTTTTTTTTTTTTAAATCAATTAATAAAAAAAATTATTTACAATACTAAATTAAACTAAGTGACTTATTAATGTGGATTATATAACAAACTCAATAAAAAAATATTTTATATGGTCAATGATAATAAATTAAATAAAAATTACATTATTGATGATATTAATTATTACTTTATTACTAACTTAAAGTATGTTAATGCATAACGAGCCATATACAACTTTTAACATTTTGTATATGAAGCAATAAGCATGAATAATTTAATTATCCATACATATTATATCCATAATTAAGAAAGATACATAGTTAACGTACTATTATAAATAGGAATAAAATATTTAACTATACATACTATTATAAATTTATAAATTATACATATATTATAATTTATACTATAACCTTAATACTTAATAATATTAGTAATACATTAAAGAATATATTAATACATTGATACTAAATATATATAGTGATAGACTTATAATGATTAGTTATTATGAATCATGATTAGTATAAATTATAATTATATAATAGTATTAGTATAAGGTATTAGACTATTAGTAATATAGTGTAGCTATATATTAGTAATATTAGTATAAGTATAACTATAGTATAATTTATGATTCTAATACTATAATGACAATTATAGTATAACTATATAATAATATTAGTATAAAGTATTAGATTATTAGTAATATAGTATAAGCTATAGGCTATAGCTATATATTAGTAATATAACAACTAATATAACTATTAGTATAACTATATAATAGTATTCGTATAAAGTATTAGACTCTTGGTAATATAGTATAGGCTATAGCTATATATTAGTAATATTAGTATAAGTATAATTGTATAAGTATAACTATAATCTATAGTTAATAGTTATAACTATACTAAATCATTATAACTTATACTAATATATAATATAGTTATATTAAATCACTATAATATAGTATAACTAAACTAATATAACTATTAGTATAACTATATAATAGTATTAGTATAAAGTATTAGACTATTAGTAATATAGTATAGACTATAGCTATATATTAGTAATATTAGTATAAGTATAATTGTATAAGTATAACTATAGTCTATTGTCTATACTTATAATTATATTAAATCATTATAACTTATACTAATATATAATATAGTTATAACTTATAATAAATCACTATAATATAGTATAACTAAACTAATATAACAACTAATATAACCATTAGTATAACTATATAAATATATAATAGTATTAATAGTCTATACTTAATTATAATATAGTATAATTATATATAAAAAAATATAAAAAATATATAGAATATATTCGGTCCGGTCCGGTCCGAAAAACAGCCGGACCGTGGACCGGACCGAATTCATTCGGTCCAAAAGAAATTGGACCGGACCGGACCAGATCAAATTCGGTCCGGTCCGGTCCGGTCCAAAATGACCGGTCCGGTCCTGTTTTCTCGGTCCGGACCGACCGATACTCACCCCTATTTATAATGCTTTTCTTTATGGTGATCTTGATGAAGAAGTCTACATGTATCCTCTTCCCGGTTATTGTTCTCAGGGGGAGAAATGTTTCTGTCGCTTGTACAAATCTTTATATGGTCTTAAGCAAGCCTTTTACCAATGGTACTCCAAGCTGTCTCATGTTCTTACCTTGGCAAGTTTTTGTCAATCTTATGCTGATCATAGTCTTTTCACCAAGACTACGGGCACAATGTTCACTACCATTCTGATATATGTTGATGACATTCTTGTTACTAGCAACGATCAATCTGCCATCACTGCCCTCAAGAACCACTTGGCTACTGCATTCAAAATCAAAGACCTCGAGAATTTGAAGTATTTCCTTGGCATTGAAATAGCACGATCACCTGCTGGAATTTTCTTTAACCAATGCAAATATATTCTGGACATCCTCTCTGATGTTGGGTCAACTTGACTCTAGCCCTACTTACTTTCCTATGGAGCATCATCTTAAGCTCAATGACACTAATGGTAAACTTCTTGCTGATCCAGCATCTTACCGCCGCTTGGTTGGTCGTCTCATCTATTTGACTATCTTATGTCCAGATATTACTTACGCAGTGAGTATTTTGAGCCAATTTATGCATGCCCCTCGTGAGCCACATTAGCAAACTGCCCTTCGTTTACTTCGATATTTAAAATCCACTCCTGGTTATGGATTATTTTTTTCTTCAGCCTGCAGTTTCCAGTTATCAGCCTATTGTGACTCTGATTGGGCCAGCTGACCTATGACTCTACGGTCCACCACTGGCTTTGTTATCAAACCTGGAGAGAGCCCTATCTCTTGGCGAACAAAGAAGCAATCTATTGTCTCTCGCTCTTCTGCTGAAGCTGAATATTGTGCCATGACTAACACCTCTTGTGAGATTACATGGTTACAATCTCTTCGTGATCTCACAATCTCTCATCCTCAACCTGCACTACTTCACTGCGACAATCAAGCTGCCATTCATATTGCATGCAATCCGGTTTTTCACGAACGCACCAAACACATAGAGATTGATTGCCACTTGGTGTGTGACCATATTCGTGCTGGTCTTCTTACTCCCACCTATTCACCCACTTCTCAACAAGCAAATCTCTTCACAAAACCTTTGAGTCGAGAATTGTTTGTCTTCTTTATATCCAAGTTGGGCATTACAGTTCTCCATGCTCTAACTTGAGGGCCAATATTGACGTTATGAAGTTAATTCCAGAAATCAAGCAACATTCCATTTGTAGTTTTACCTTCCATTTGTAGCATTATTTCCTTTTACAAATAGTGTGCATATTCTGTAATTGTAGATCAGATCAAATCAATACAAATCATTTCTATAGCCAAGTGCATATTTTCTCCCTACCTTTACGTTTCTTATCATCCTAGAACAACCATACAAACTAACAAATAATATCAATACTCTTTACAGACAAGCTTTTTCTATCAATTAGCACTAGAAAGTCTCAACATGCCACCATTACATCACCAAGCTTGACAGCCTATTACTAATTTCATTCACCATCTCCCCCACAAAGCCCTCCTCATATCAAGATTTTTTAAGCTTTAACATAAAGTAGATAATCTTACAGTAGTCATTGAACATTTTATTAGGCTGAACTTCAAAGGATTATGGAAAATTAAACATATTTTCTGTGGAAGCTGGAACATGAGTGTCCCAAGCACCGTATTGACTTGATAGTGTCTTGAATCAATTGACTTGTGCGCAAGGATTTAGGACCCAGTTTGAGAACAAAAGAAATATAAGAAAAACGAGGCTGAATCTCTAACCCTGGTCGGTGAATACATATCAGTAAGCAAAATTTCATTGCCAGATAACAATATAATTAAAGATAACTAATTATGAACGAACAGGAATATATTCACATAGGCAAAGGAAAACATATCTAAATTTTATTCCCTAGTAATATTCGTCAATACCACATAAAAGTATCGAAAAACTGATTGTTCTCTCTGCATAATCACATGAACATTACTTTAGATCTTATCTAAGTACAACAATGCACAGAAAAAATGTCGAGTTTTAAGCATCCATACGAATAATGCACCGGATAGACTTCCCATGCAGCATGTACTCAAACGCTTTGTTGATCTCTGAAAAAGTGACGGCGTGAGTGATAAATTTATCGAGTTCTAGCTCCTACAACAACAACAACAGAAGATGGTGTCATTCACAAACGTATAGAACACAGTTGAATCTGACGAACCCTGCAAAAGTTCTTCCACAGGAAGATCTCTTACCTTGTTCATGTACTTTTCCACGACATCCGGAATATCGGTGCGGGGCTTGTAGTTGCCAAAGAAGGTACCCTTAAGAGTCCTCTCGTTCAGCAAGTTCATAGGATGAGTCTTGAATGAATCATCTTTATTTGGTACTCCAACAAGTACTGCAACACCCCAACCCTGACAAAGAGGCAAATTTTAGTTCCAACATGATTAGATACGGGATCTATTTCTCTGATCTCTAATAACTGAACGGGCTACAAAATTTATTTAGTCATTACATCATGAACGCATTCAAAAGCTGAGATCATGGCCTGGATGCTTCCAGTACATTCAACAGCCCTATCCACCCCTCCGTCAGTCATCTCAGCAAGCACCTATCAATCAAAATTCCAATGTTCAAACAATAACAATGTGTGGAATCAGAACTTACTGGTCACAAAATAAAAAGGATCATGGTGTTCAAAGTAACCTGTTGAACGGGCTTGTCATGATCTTTAGGATTCACAAATTCAGTGACACCAAATTTCTTGGCTGTCAAAGAGATTAATAGTATAAGCCATCATCAGTACATAAATACCAACTCAATGACCGTAGGGACAAAGTATTACTTATCAAAAAGAAAACATTAGGAACATTGTATCTATTAGATACCTTGAATGTATTTATATGTTCATTCGTGCAATCAATTAACTAACCTTCCTCGAAGCGACTGGAGTTCAGGTCAACACCAATGATTCTTGAAGCCCCAGCAATCCTTGCCCCTTCAGCAGCCTAAATATCAGCAAAAAAAAGAGATCAATTGAGAAAAATAAGCACAATCTTTTTGCAGTTGCCAAAAGAAACAAAACATTAAAAAGAAACACTTACAGCAAGGCCGACAGCACCCAATCCAAAGACAGCTACAGATTGACCCTTCTTGGGTTTTGCAACATTCAAAGTGGCACCAAGACCTACAAGCACGAAACCAAATAGGTCATTGGAAACTATTAGATTATAAGAACATTCTCACCGCTATCAGTACTATTCTTCCAATGCAAGGAACTGCTCCGAACCTGTGGATATTCCGCAACTAAGAACACAAACTTTGTCTAGTGGGGCTGCAGGGTTGATCTTGGCAAGGCAGCCAACATGGACAACAGTGTATTCACTAAATGTAGAGGTGCCAACAAAATGGTAAATTGGCTGTCCATTTTTGGAGAATCTCGTCTTGCCGTCGCTAAGCATAACACCCCTGTCGGTGTTAATCCTAAGGAGGTCACACATATTACTCTCCTCTGACTTGCAATGGCGACATTCCTTGCACTCCCCAGTGAATACAGGGAGAACATGGTCTCCTGGTTTGAGATCAGTAACACCCTCGCCTACACTCTCCACAATTCTAAACAACAGCAAAGCAAAGAATAAGTACTCTTTCACATAACTAAAAACCCACCCTCGCCTGCACTCTCCACAATTCTAAACAACAGCAAAGCAAAGAATAAGTACTCTTTCACATAACTAAAAACCAGTTTTTTATTTTTTAATACCTAGAACACGTTACATCAATTACTCAAGACCCATGTGCTGAAGATACAACTGTTACAAATTTAGAAATATACATACCCTCCAGCTTCATGACCAAATATGCGAGGAAACAGCGGTGTCTGCCCCTGAAATATAAAGGACCTTTTGAGTTTCCACTACAACAGCGAATACATCCTCAACTAAACAGATCAAATTCAGTTATGATAATTGTTATGCAAGTATTACACGAAAAAGAGGNNNAAAAAAAAAAAAAAAGAAAAATCTGTGAACCAAAATAGAAAACCAAGATCTTGGCATTTGCATAATATGGAATTTATTGATAAAAAAATCTATGCCATTTACGTCTACTGCTCTCATTAAGAGATTAATCAGAGATGCCTGCAATATATTATCTCAAATGTATTACCTTCGCTTCCCAGAAGTAAACATCAGTGTGACAAAGGGAAGTGAAGAGGATCTTCACTCGGACTTCGTTTGCCTGAGGTGGTGCCACTTCCACTTCTTCAATCGCCAGTGGCTTACCAGCTTCCCATGCCACCGCGGCTACATTAAACACATAACCCAGTTAGCAGATAATTCCAACATAACATCAAAATTCCTGATTTTCAATAATGATACAAGAAAGAGTCATCAGCCTACAGCCCCAAAACATAATTTCCTAAAATATCGAAGCAACTTGAAGACGAAAAAATAAGGGAAAAAAGTTCAAGAAAAGAGAAGAATTTCTGTCAGACAGATAAAATCTAAGTAAAATTAATAAAAGAAGATCCTTTTTTGTTTTAAAAGCAAACCCATTCATCAATAACTAAAAATGAAGCATAAAAAATTACAGAAGCAGCGACAACTGATCAGCAATACCGAAAAACAGAGTATCGAATAAGCTAAAATCGAATTTGACAAATAGCAGAAAAGAGGTAATGGTGGCGGCTCACCTCTGCACTTAATAACCTGACCGGCTGTGCTCGACATGGCTACCTCGGATGATGATGGATCGATTGCTTTGTTTTGATTGTGAGATGTGTCACCGACTCTGTGGTGGGGAGGTATATATAATGTCAATGCATGTGAGAAAAGGAGAAAACCGGAATACCACCATGATAAACAAGCAAAGTTAGTTCCCAGTTCAAAGGTTGTCTCTGTGTGTCAAAACCAGTAGTAGTATTCCACTGCGCCTGCTGGTTTAGGAAGCATATTCCATTGTCAATGCCTTTTTCTTAATATTTAACTGATATTTTATGATTTAACTATAATATTTAATACTTAATTAATTAATTAATTAGGATTGAATTTAATATATATAGCAACTTGTTTTCTTTTTCTAATCATATATATAAATATATATATATATAATATATATAGCAACTTGTACAATCTCTTTAGGATTCAACTATTTTAAATTGTGCATGGTTAATGAAGTATTTTTAAGTATTTTGTAAATAATAGTGAAAAAATAATAATAGAATATTTAATTGTAATAAAAAATACATAAATAATAATAATAAAATAATAAATAAATAATAAAATATTTTAAAATTTCTCAATACCCAAACTGTCCTAGTTTTGTCTAAGGAATCAATTTTTCAAAGTTTCATTATTGCTTTTATGGAATATAATAACAATGACAATATGGATAGCAGTACTCTTGCCAAGTTGTCGCCCTGCTGCCAGCACACAAGACATCTCAATTAACTGTATTTTAATGAGAAATGCGAAGGATATTTGTTTTTATTGAAAATCCCCGTTTACTGCGTTTTTGGATGTATAGAGGATGATTTCATCTGAAAAACTCCCCAATAGAGGTTATTGAGTCCCACCATGGTAACATTATAGTTATAAGTTATTATTATATTTTATAATGAGAAATGATATTTATAGTTTTAGATGATGCAAGTTTTGTGCACCCATTTTAAAAAAAGTAGATAAATATGAAATCTACATAAAAATAAAAAAATAAAAATTTTAAAAAATAATTTTTTTAATAGTAGACTGTACCATTTTTAAAAAAGAATACACATGACTCACACACTATAAGATTATATCTAACATTATTCTTTTATAAAATATGATATCAATAGGATGCATTTAAGTGAGGAAAATTCAGATGTCTATAAAATATGAATGCTTTTTCTATGTTGATTTTTCTTACAGCTGAGGGTAAGGAGGACATTGGCTTTTGCTTCCGAGAAGCTTGAAATTAGAGAGATTGGGAGCTGTATAGAGTACAATTGTTCATCCATAGATTCTATCCTATTGGAAATATTGAGTCACAGAATATAACAACAGAAGTGCTGGGGAGTGATCGGGCTGTTAAAATTAGAAGAGTAGCCCTCCAAGGAGATGGTGACAAGTAGGAAAAAACACAATACAGAAATGCAATCTCACCACATAGAATCACCACAAGCGCTTCCTCATTCCCGTGTTTTCTCTTCCTCATTTCAAACAAGCCAAACTCTTTTACATTGTTGACATCGTTGCAGTCTCTTTGCACCACCACCAAGCCCGCCGCCCAAGACCAAGCTCAGTTCCACCACCACCATCTCAGTCCGACACAAACTCGGTTGCCTAGCTTGGCTTTGCAAACCACCTAACCCATATAGACTGAGCACAAACTCACCCACATGTATTTCGCACCACCGTCAGCCACACAGATTTCACACCGTCATCGCACCATCCTAGTCGGCAGCTAACGATTTTTCATGGCTGAGAAAGGTGACCTTGGTGTTGCTCAAGTAATTTTCACCATTCCCTTGTCTCAATTGGCATTCTAATATATTACCCTTTGCAAAATTAGTTAACTATGATTTTTATGGAATAATACCGATGCATTCCTCTTAAATGCAGTTGCAAAATATGCACATGCACAGTTTTAACTTACTTAAGCAAAACTATAATTTGCCGAATACATTCAAAATAAACATGAAAGCATTCCAAACATAAAAGCTTATCAGTTGTAAAATCGATATCAGTCATGAACTGCCAAATCGAGCTCTGTCCACACCAAAGTTCAACTACCTCGAATCATCATATAGGAAGAAGATTAAAAAAAAAAAATACAATGAATCAAAGCACTAAAAAGAAAAGGAATTTCAAAGACGGAGTGAGAGATACTTGAGAGAGAAATACCGAGCTCCGTCCTTGCCACCGTAGGGGTCGAGCGCCGTCAGGGATGAGTGTGGGGTGAGATTTCGTTTGGGTTGGGATCTCCTGGAAGATGAAGGAGTGAGTGATTTGGTTTGGGTTGTTGATCAGGTGTATGCTAGTGCAGATTAAATACTATAAATCTCCTATGTGTCACCATCTCATCTGAGGGCTGCTCTTCTAATTTTAAAAGCCCGACCACTCCCCAACTTTTCTCATATGACAATTGTATGAATCTGGAATAACACTGCCCTTTGTATAATAAGACCACTCCCAATGGTTTATGTGTTTTATCCTTTAAAATACATCACCAAAATTTACTTTTTCTATTTTACATACCGACTTTTATAATATACCATACATCAATTTATCTATTTTTTTATATTATATTATTTAATAGTTTGTTGGGAAAAAAGTACAAGGAGAGAGAAACTATTGTGGAAGATAAAGTACATGAAAAGAGAATAAATAAATAAAATATTTTTCCATTTGTGTAAAGTTCACGCTACATGTAGCTGAACACTGTAGCGAAATAGAAAATAGATTTAAAAATACATGATGCAGTTGGAGGCAATTTTGAGCTACTTTTTTCAAATTTTACATAAAAATGGATTTTACAAAACCCATTGAGAGTGCTCTAAGATCTCCCTAGAACTTGGAGATCAGCTCTCTTCATTTTTTGCTTTGGGGATAGATGTGTGGAATAAAAATAGTGGGAGCCGGTTGAAGTTTGGATATTGTAATCCATCAAAATAAAGAAGTTTTGCACAAGTATCTACAAAATTGAGTAGCCAGACGGAAATCAAAGATGTCTAAACTATCAGTTAAAATATATCCAGGTACCATCTCCTCAGGCGTCCAAGCTCTTACAACTTTAAAACCGCACAATATCACGTAGCTCAACTGTGTATGAGAAGTTTCTCTCGGCGATATTTTCAACTTCCAACTTTCCCAGAACATAGAAAAGCAGATGCATGGCAACCTCATTATGTACAGGGAATACAAGATAATGGCAAAGGAACTTTTGCAGGAGATTCGTGTTGATAAGAAAACTATGAACTAAATACTTCAAAGTTTTTGGTATCGTCTCGCCAAGGATGCTCGAGTGTGCTTCCCAAAAGTTCGGCTTGATTATGTCACAATGTTCTACAGTAACTTTCTTGTGAGAATTTGCAACCGATGCTCTATTCATTCTCTTCTGCTAAAGTTATGTCTTCCCGCATGCAAAACTAAAATCTGAGCTTCAGAAGATACATAACGATCAAGGAAGATTGGAAAATGACTGACACACGGGATGTTGTAAAACATAACCATTGAGGTTGAAGAAAGCCAACCAAAAAAACAGTTTGTCCCAATTTTCTTATCTCAGCTATCAACACTATCTAGTGGTCAATTCTGAGCAAAGGAGAATTTGGTTCCATACAATAGAATTTGGGGGGCTTTCTTTGAAAGTCAAAAGTTTCTTTTATATGACAATTATTATCTTTTGTCATTTTCTAATAAAATCACAAGAAAATGTGTGGAGTGCTAGTTGCTTACAAGCAAAAGGACATATATCTACCTACATAAGGACCTGAGAAGAATATTGTAAGCTTCTGAATAAAGTGGAACAAGTGATGAGATAGAACCAACATCATTAACTACTCACGTTAAATGCCAAATGGCATGCTTACACATACAGCAAAGCTATCTACGTGTAGATTAATGTGGAAAGTCCAACTATCAGCCAAACAATTTGTCATTTAGAAATTTATTTAACCATATTTGTAACGCCTAGTCCCGGTAGGTCGGAGAGTTACTTCTTAATACTTAAAATCATATCTCACTGTATAAATATAAACTCAAATTTCTCAATTACTCATAGAACTCATTGCTTTAAACCATCTACTCCAAAATAAATAACTAAGAATACGACGAAATCTCAAAATAAATGCCAACTTTCCAAAGTACTAAGTCAACACATCAAAACAAAACTACTCAATAAAAATTCTTCAATAATAAGTACCCTCTTTGTATTTAATAGACTATGGTCACAAAGCCTTATCCATGCTTCCTATTCTTGAACCTCCGTTGAAGTATCCAAAATATCTTAAAAATGTTGTAAAGATAAGTGGTGAGTTATCAACAATTCAGTAAACAAATGACATATATTAGTATGCAAATATGAACATTTACAGAGTATATCTATAACAAAATATTTTTCAAAGTAATCATGTAAAACAAAACATGTTTTCAAACATAACAGAGCGATGATTTTAAGACATAAAACCCAGAGTACTTTGGCATAGCATAACCTGAGCATCATCATCACATCAAAACAGAACATCTTATAGAGTAGACCATGTTTCACTCCCGTGGTAGAGTTGTGCTAACCCCGGTGGCCAAACCAGGCAGAGACAGATGTGAAATATTTCCCTTATTCTTCTCGGAGTCCCGAGTATGCACACAAGAAAAACTACATAAAACCACTTTATTTCCAAAGTGGGTGCACTAAGAGACAGAGTAGTTGGTACCAACTCAAAACAGAGCAGAGCAGAGACAGAGTCAGATACAAAGTTAGTACACCATGCTAAAGGATTTCAGATGCCATTTTAAAACAAAACAGAGTATCGAAACATATTCAAATCATTCTCACATATTGTAGACAAAAGTCAAAGCATTTTTTTAATCAATGTACAAATTTTCAAAATTTTCAATATCGTTATTTTTCACATTTTAGAGACAACATGACAAAATAAAATTCATGTCTACACAATGCATGTCAGAAACATTTTCTTTTTTGCATATTGATTTCGTGAGTAATGCAAATAAATGAACTAGGTTGTTTTTCCCAAGTTCTCATTTCATAACAAAACATGCAAAATTTTTAGAAAGTCAACCTCAGTCCATACACTTCGTGTAAAGCCTAGCATAGGAACCCTGTTTATCTGAACTTCTTAACTTTTCAAAATTTCTCCACAATAGTACTGAATGAAAATCAATCGTCACCTATAAAATAGTCACGTACTCCTATAAGTATCTGAAATTAACACAATTTTTCAATATTTACAACTGAAATGCGGATAGGTTTGGGGGCAAAGACAAGATGAGATTTCTTATCTTCATCTCATCTCATCATTGCACTTTTCAAATCCCTATACAAAATATAATAAAAAATTCAACTTTTTCAAATTTCAATATAACTTTTTCAAATTCCAATTCAACTTTTTCAAATTCTAAATCTAAAAAATAATATTTTAAACTTTAAAACAAAACATAAAATTCTCATCTCACCCCCCAAACTTAAACCTATTTTTTTAAAAATCTAAATTCCTCAAAACCCTAAAATATCATAAATTTAATCTCTGACTAAAGTATTAAATTCTAACTAACTTACTATTGAAAAATCAAACTATCAAATTTAGTACTAGATAACATAATTATACCAAAATTCATTTTTAAGTTATACAACAATAATAATTCAATAAACTAAATCATAATAAAATTACAACATTATCGCTTACTTTTAAAAGAAAACCTTACTTAAAATCAATTAACTTATCAAAATAATTTCTGTAAATATAGATAACTTAGAGTTTACTAACACATTTTAAATGTTTAAATCACAATAAGGCAACTTGTAGCTCAAAGGTAATAATGTAATTTTATTTAGTTAGTAGACCAACTATACAATAGCTTCTGTAATACTTTATCATTTGAAAACATGATCAAAAGGGCATAACTGTAATAATCATCTTCTAATAGGTTAATTGATGCTTATATACATTTTCAAGTCCCAAAGCAAACACATGAAAAATAGATAAAATGAGGTATGGGGGCAGAGGCTACCGAGTAAAAACCGAGGAGGCACGATGCGATTGGTTTGAGCTGGAACAATCATGGTGGCGCAGTTGCAGTTGGTTGAGGGTGGTGCGGCGAAGCTACCGACGCTGAGCGGTTGAGTACGAGAGAGAAAGAGAGAGGGCAGAGAGGATAAGAGAGTAAGTCGAGAGAGGGACTCACCGTGAGGGGTTGTTAAGGGCTGGGGTGGCTTGAGGGTGTCTGGCGGCCCCCTTTTTGTACAGGTGGCGACAGCTTGGAGCGGCTGGCAAGGTACGGTGGTTCAGAGGTAAAAATCTCTATTTTGAGTGAGAAAACTTATTGGAAAAAACAAGCATAGCGGAATAAATAAAAGTGAAAATAAAAGAGCAACTCACTCACATAGTGATATAAAAAATTTAACGTGGTTTGGCAACTGCCTACATCCACAAAAAGAGTTTCACTAATAATAGTAGAACACAAAAAATATTACAGAGAAGGAGGATCACACTCCACTCAACTCAACTATCTTATTTTTCTCTCAGAGTTCTCCGGACTCTCTCTATTTTCTTTCTTCTTTCTTGATTCTTAATTGATGTACACTTGAGGCTCTCATTGGAGTCCTCAATTTATAGGCAAACATACACAGGCAATGAGCATGTGTGAACACTCACAATTTGCAGCCGCAATACTTTGTGGCTGCCTACAATACTTTGCAGCTGCCTAATAAACCAAATTAGTAAGTGGGCAGCAGCCCATGTGCTATTATGTCTAGTGGGTAAGTGGGGACATAGATAAAAGGGTAGGGACCCATAATTTTCCCCCTCCATGCCCATTTACCTAGATGTTGTCCATCCCAGCTTTATCTCTGCATAGCTCAAGCTTCTCACTTGTAACCACCTTCTTCAGTATGTCCGCTAGATTTTCTTTTGTATGAATTTTTATAAGCTTCAATAGCTGCTGTTCCATCATTTTGCATATTCAATAATAGCGAATATCAATGTGCTTCGTGCGGGAATGGTATATTGAATTCTTGCTAAAGTCTAGAGCATTTTGGCTGTCACAATGTACTATGTAGTCTTCTTGACTAACCCTCAGTTCTTGGAGAAAACGCTTCATCCACAACTTCTCCTTCCCAGCTTCTGCTGCGGCAATGTACTCTACTTCTGTTGTAGATAAAGCAATACACTTTTGCAATTTGGA
The DNA here is from genome assembly GCA_003123785.1 of Pterocarya stenoptera. Taxonomy (NCBI): domain Eukaryota; kingdom Viridiplantae; phylum Streptophyta; class Magnoliopsida; order Fagales; family Juglandaceae; genus Pterocarya; species Pterocarya stenoptera. The sequence continues at coordinate 31,299 of QEOT01123672.1, forward strand.
CTGCCAAGAGACAACTCCTTCCACAAAGGTGAAGAGAAATCCTGAAATGGATTTCCTACCATCCATATCTCCTGCTATATTTAAATCTGTATAGCCTTCCAAAACTAGTTTAGCTTCTGCAAAACACAAGCACATATTCGATGTACCTTTTAGATACCTGAGAATCCACTTGACTGCTTCCTAATGATCATTTCCTGGATTTTAAAGGAATTTGCTCACCATGCCTATAGGATGAGCAATATCTGGTCTGGTACAAACCATTGCATATATTAGGCTACCTACTACTGAAGAGTAAGGGATTGATTCCATTTTTTCAATCTCTTTCTTTGAAGAAGGACACGAGCTCTTGCTCAATTTGAAGTGGTTAGCAAGTGGAGTATTGACTAGCTTAGCATCTCCCATGTTGAAACGTCTGATTACACATTCAACATATTTTTGTTGTGATAGCCACAACCTTTTGGCTTTCCTATCACGAACAATCTTCATGTCCAAAATCTGTTGCGATGGGCCTAAGTCCTTCATGTCAAAGGACTTGTATAGTTCCTTTTTTAGTTTGTTAATCATGGACTTATCCACACCACTGATTAACATATTATCAACATAAAGGAGTATGACAAACTTGTCATTCTGGAACCCTCGAACATAGAGACATTGATCTGCAACAAGTCTCTTATAACCATGACTCATCATGAATGAGTTAAACTTCTTATACCATTGCCTAAGTGCTTGCTTGAGGTCGTAAAGACTATTCTTCAATTTGCAGATTAAGTGTTCTTTTCCTGGAGCTTCAAACCCTTTTGGCTGCTTCATATAGATTTCCTCCTCCAGATCTCTATGGAGAAATGCTGTCTTCACATCCATATATTCGAGTTCCAAATCCAAGCTGGCTACCAATCCGAGTATAACTCGAATTGACATCATCTACCACTAGTGAAAATATCTAGTCAAAGTCGATTCCTTTCTTCTGCTGGAATCATTTGACAACTAATTTAGCTTTGTGCTTCATCAGCTTTTCTTGGCCATCTTTCTTCATCTTGAACACCCATTTATTCTTCAGGGTTTTCTTTCCTTCATGAAGTTTCACCAACTCATAAGTTTGATTCTTCTGCAAAGAACTCATATCTTCTTGCATGGCCTGCTCCTATAGGCTTTTATCAGCATGAGTTTGAACTTCCTAGAAGCTCTCCAGCTCCCCCTCATCAGTAAGCAAAATATAATCTAATTCCAGATATCTCTTCGACGAAATTAGTAGGCAGCCTCTCGTCGATCTTCTTGGTTGAGCTTCATCAACCAAAGGAGGTTCCTCACCATCTAACCCTTATGGTGGTACACCAGCTTTTGGTGAAGAGGGTTCTTGCTCCCCCTGCTCGACACCCTAAGCTTCTTCTTCTTCTGCTTTTGGATCTAGATCCTGCATATCCTCATTATCTGTGGCAAACTATAATGGTGTAGGATTTGGAGTATAGAAACTAAGCTCTCTTAATGTTAAGGAAGCTTCAGTTCCTATGTGCTGGTTTTCATGGAATACAATGTCCTTACTTTTGACAATTCTCTTTGTTCCTAGATCTCATAACTTGTATCCGAATTCTTCATCTCCATATCCGACAAAAATACAACTGAACAAGCCCACTTTCAAGCTCTTCTAGGAGTATTTTTCTTTTATGATCTCTCTCCAATTAAGGTCACTTTCACGGAGGAGCATATTTCATTTTTACACTTCCAAACTAATGTGTGCGCCATCGTTGGAGGAGTTTTCACTTTTTCAGGAATCTTGAATAGGTTCTTTTCATTTATTGTCGGCGAGCTAACAGAGGTTTCGAACTGAGACATGCATGTTGAGGATAAATCAAGTTTTTCAAAGTATAATTGTGAATTATTCTCCTGGTGGAAATGGGAGAGGACAAGTGAGTTATATATAGTTCAATTACCCCCTGACTTTGAAACATGGTCATTATATGTTTGGGGTTTTTTCCCCTTTCTTTCATGGGTAAACCCAGACAATTAAAATACATTGCTGATATTGATTGGTATAAGGTAAATAGTGTGGTCTGATGCAAACCAAGTATTGATTGGTATAAGGTAAATTGGGACGCAGCTTATGATGCAGAAAGGATGATTCTGGGGGGTGGGATATGATAGTGATAAGGGACAGCCAGGGTGATCTCATTGCAGCAACTGGATGGTCAAGTGGTTATGTGAGAAGTCCCGTTCACGCTGAGATTTTAGTGTTGGAGAGGACTACTGAGTTGGTTGCTGAGATGGGTTTGCGGAAAGCTGTCTTCGAAGGTGATTCTCAAGTGGTGGTCAACGATGACAAATGCAAAGAGCTGAACTACTCATGGTATGGACAGATCATTGAAGACCTTACATGCTTTTTCTGTGATAAGGAGAGGTGGCATATCCAATTCATCTCAAGAGAAGGGAACCAAGTTGCTCATACTTCAGCTAAATTAGCATTAAATTATGTTGAGGAAGTGGTTTGATTAGAAGAGGGTCCTAGTGAGCTGTTGAATTGTGTCGAGTATGAGAAGTCTGTATTGGCAACTTGAGTTTAATGAAATGAAAGTGATGATTGTTGATTTTAAATAAATGAATAAATAAAATACCAATTCATTAATATTTATTTTCTTAATCATTAAGTAAAAAAAATTTTATAAAAAAAAAAGTAAAAAAAATTAAAAATTAAAATTAAATAGTCAATCGGTTACTTTTATAGGTTCAACCAGTATTTTTTTAGAAATTATATGAGACTTATCTATTTAAAAATTATACCTAATATTAGTTAAAAGTATTGTCATATTTTATATATTAAAGAGATGATAGGAAAAAACAAACGCGTCTACTCTACAGAGAAAACAATTGTAATATTCAAAATGCATGACTTTTAAAGGATCTTCGGTAATGTTTTTGAGGAATTTATCACTTGATTCCTTAACCTTCTTCCTACTACCATTTTTATCTTGTAAAAAAAACAATAAACAAATAAACAAACAGGTGAGAGTTTTGTCTCAAAGTTTTTATAGTGAATGTTTACGCCTCTTGTTAATGCATAAAAAGTAGTTAACTGGTTAGAATGGGAGGAAGAGTCGTTCACGGCTCTCTATAACGATTCGGGTCTTAATCGGTATGGTCTGGAGTTCCTGTCAACAATCCGATGTGGTTGTACGGTATCAATGCGTACATCCATGATCAAGAAAGGAAAATGAGTATAGAGAAAATAAAAAAAGAGATACATACAGATTTACGTGGTTTGTCATATTACATACGTCCACAGGCATTTCAAGAGAAAAAATCTACTATAATATGAATAATTTATAGTCTCTTATTTTTTATTATACAATGAAAGTCAGAAATCTATTTGTCAAAGAAGAGCTCTCGGTAGTCGTCGGACTGTCTCATTTTATCTAATCCCTCTTTCTATGTGCCTGTTTGTAGTGATGAGGCACGGTCACCTTTTTCTTTACATGTCTCACAGCTACTCTTCCTTCTCAATTTCTCCCATACCTTTCCGTCATTCCCTCCCCTTTCACCTCTATTGCCATTGTCTCCGAACATCCGACCAACCAACGGTTGATCATAGGGTCTAAAATATAACATCAATATCACGCATTGAGGAAAATTCAGATGTTTATAGATCAATATGAATGCTTTTCTATGTTGAATTTTCTTATAATTATTTTTTAATGCTAGTTTTTGTTATTACCTTTTGCAACAGCTATGTATAAAATTTAAAATTTAAGACCAAAATTGATTGGTGTAGCCAGAAATAATGAAACAACAGCTAACAAGAAATTGATTGGGGACAAGCCTTTCCTCCCATTGGCATCTAGCTTTTAAGGTTGAAGACCCTAAAAATCTTTTAAGGTTGAAGACCCTAAAAATCCCAGAAATTAATATATATATATTTATATATATATAAATATATATATTATCAATTCTATGAAAATAAAAGGTTTTTTTTTTTTTTTTTGTTGTTTTAAGTTTCTTTTTCCACCGTCCTCTTTACTCTTAATTTTAAAATATTTTAAGACTCATATTCTATTAAAATATTAAGTGTGGGTAAAGGAGAGCATCCCCAAGGAGATTGAAGTGGGGGCCAAAGGTGAGGACAAGAGTTGAATGTTTATACAGACAAAGTTAATGATTATTTTTTAAGATGTTTCAGTTTTAAGAGAATTGAATTATCCTATCCTAGAACAACCATGACTTATAATATCACAAAAAGAATAAGCTTATCCTATCCTAGAACAACCATACAAACTAACAAATAATATCAATACCATTTACAGACAAGCTTTTTCTATCAACCAATAAACCCCCAAGCTTTTTAGGAATATCAGTAAGCACTAGAAATTGTCAACATGCCTCCATTACATCAAGAAGCTTGACAGCCTATCACTAATTTCATCCACAATCTCCCCCACAAAGCCCTCCTCATATCAAGATTTTTTAAACTTTGTGCTCCAACTTTTTAAAGTCTAAAATCACCCACAAAAGTTTGTGCGCAAGGATTTAGGAACAGTTCGAGAACAAAAGAAATATAAGAAAAGAAAAACAAGGCCGAATCTCTAACCCTGGTCCCTGAATACATATCAGTAAGCAAATTTCATTGCCAGAAACAATATAATTAAAGATAACTCATTATGAACGAACAGGAATATTAACATAGGCAAAGGAAAACATATCTAAATTTTATTCCCAAGTAATATTTGTCAATACCACATAAAAGTAACGAAAAACTGATTGTTCACTCTGCATAATCACATAACATTACTTCGGATTTTATTCTAATTACAACATTGCACAGAAAAAATGCCAGAGTTTTAAGCATCCATGCGAATAATGCACCGGATAGACTTCCCATGCAGCATGTACTCAAATGCTTTGTTGATCTCCGAAAAAGTGACGGCGTGAGTGATAAATTTATCGAGTTCTAGCTCCTACAACAACAACAACAGAAGATAGTGTCATTCAGAAAAGTATAAAACACAGTTGAATCTGATGAACCCTGCAAAAGTTCTTCCACAGGAAGAAAATCTTACCTTGTTCATGTACTTTTCCACGACATCCGGAATATCGGTGCGGGGCTTGTAGTTGCCAAAGAATGTACCCTTAAGAGTCCTCTCATTCAGCAGGTTCATAGGATGAGTCTGGAATGAATCATCTTTATTTGGTACTCCAACAAGCACAGCAACACCCCAACCCTGACAAAGAGGCAAATTTTAGTTTCAACATGATTAGATACTTGATCAATTTCTTTGATCTCTAATAACTGAACGGGCTACAAAATTTGTTTGTCATTACATCATGAACGCATTCAAAAGCTGAGATCATGGCCTGGATGCTTCCAGTACATTCAACAGCCCGATCCACCCCTCCGTCAGTCATCTCAGCAAGCACCTATTAATCAAATTCCAATGTTAAAACAATGACAATGTGTCTGGAATCAGAACTTACTGGTCACAAAATAAAAAAGGTCATGGTGTTCCAAGTAACCTGTTGAACGGGCTTGTCATGATCTTTTGGATTCACAAATTCAGTGACACCAAATTTCTTGGCTGTCAAAGAGATTGATAATATAAGCCATCACCAATACATAAATACCAACTCAAAAACCATAGGAACAAAGTACTACTTATCAAAAAGAAAACATTAGGAACATTGTATGTATTAGATACCTTGAATGTATTTATATGTTCATTTGTGCAATCAATTAACTAACCTTTCTCGAAGTGACTGGAGTTCAGGTCAACACCAATGATTCTTGAAGCCCCAGCAATCCTTGCCCCTTCAGCAGCCTAAATATAAGCAAAAGAAGAGATAAATTCAGAAAAATCATCACAATCTTTTTGCAGTTGGCAAAAGCAACAAAACATTAAAAAGAAAAACTTACAGCAAGGCCGACAGCACCCAATCCAAAGACAGCTACAGATTGACCCTTCTTGGGTTTTGCAACATTCAAAGTGGCACCAAGACCTACAAGCACGAAACCAAATAGATCATTGAAAACTACTAGATTGTAAGAACATTCTCAACGCTATCAGTACTATTCTTCAAATGCAAGGAACTGCTCTGAACCTGTGGATATTCCGCAACTAAGAAGACAAACTTTGTCTAGTGGGGCTGCAGGGTTGATCTTGGCAAGGCAGCCAACATGGACAACAGTGTATTCACTAAATGTAGAGGTGCCAACAAAATGGTAAATTGGCTGTCCATTTTTGGAGAATCTCGTCTTGCCGTCACTAAGCATAACACCCCTGTCGGTGTTAATCCTAAGGAGGTCACACATATTACTCTCCTCTGACTTACAATGGCGACATTCCTTACACTCCCCAGTGAACACAGGGAGAACATGGTCTCCTGGTTTGAGATCAGTAACACCCTCGCCTACACTCTCCACAATTCTAAACAAAAGCAAAGCAAACAATAAGTACTCTTCACATAACTAAAAACAAGTTTTTATTTTTTAACACCTAGAAAACGTTACATCAATTACTCAAGACCCATGCGCTGAAAATACAACCATTACAAATTTAGAAATATACATACCCTCCAGCTTCATGACCAAATATGCGAGGAAACAGCGGTGTCTGCCCCTGAAATATAAAGGACCTTTTGAGTTCCTACTACAAAAGTGAATACATCCTCACCCTCTAGAGGCAAATCCCCCTCACCCGTGGACTCTCCTCCTCTCTCGAAACCCAGCACCGGCGTTGTCTCCTTACTCGTGATCCTCCCCGTCTCTCACAACCCTCAACCAGAAGCCCTCCCCCTCGCTCGCAACCCACAACCAGAGAGAGATAGAGAGAGGTTGGTGTGTGTCAGAAAATTGTACAGTTGTTGAGTTTAAATAGAGAAATGAAAGATATACTGTGTGCTAGCTACTTGGTGGGTACAGGACTCTTAAGGCTCATCTATGGCGGAACTGCCACTTTCAAGTGATATTTTAATTTTAGAAATTATGATCAAAGTTGGTAATTGTTATGCAAGTATTACACGAAACAGAGGGGAGAGCCAAAATAGAAAATCTATGCCATTACGTCTACAGCTCTCATTAAGAGATTAATCAGAGATGCCTGCAATATATTATCTAAATTTATTACCTTCGCTTCCCAGAAGTAAACATCAGTGTGGCAAAGGGAGGTGAAAAGGATCTTCACTCGGACTTCTTTTGCCTGAGGTGGTGCCACTTCCACTTCTTCAATCACCAGTGGCTTACCAGCTTCCCATGCCACCGCGGCTACATTAAACAGATGACCCCAGTTAGCAGATAACCCCAATATAACATCAAAATTTCAATTTTTCAAAAATGATACAAGAAAGAGTCATCAGCCTGTAACAGAGAGTGCAAATCTCCCAGGATAGTCTCCATGATTTCAGTTGATTCACTTGTATGGAATGTAATTACTTACTGCATATAAACCAGCTAGCTGTATAGCATGATCATCTCCTTGATTTTAGTTTCTGAATTGTTTATATGTTGTACAACAAATGAAATGCAAATAGTGAATTCTTTATACTTTCACACAAGTGTGTAACCCTTATATGGTATCAAGAGCCTCTTTCTCCAGCGAGACATATTCTGCTCCTATGGCTTCTCCTGCAAAAATTCAAAACCCAATTTCCATCAACGCTGCAGGACAGCTTCCTCAAAAATTAACTGGCCCCAATTTTCCTTCATGGAGTGCAACCCTTTCATCTTTACTGCTCGGCTATGACCTCATGGGATTCTTGGATGGAACTCATCCCTGTCCCCCTCAGCCTACTCAACCTGCTGATGATGCCGACCTCGCTGCGTACTCCAACTGGTTTCGGCAGGATCAACTCCTTCTCAATGGCATTCTTGCCTCTGTTGCTGACTCCATCATGCCTCTCATCGCCTCAGACAAAACCTCCCGTGATGCCTGGATTCGACTCAATCGTCTGTATGCGAATAGTCCCGATCCCGCATGATGCAACTCAAGGAGCATTTGACCCTCCTTCAACAAGGTGACAAGCCGATTGTTGCCTATCTCCAAAATGTCAAGAGCGCCATCGATGAATTAGCCAGCATCAATACCCCCTTGTCCTCCGATTACATCACCCTCCATGTTCTTTGCAGCCTTGGTCCTGACTACCGCGATCTGGTTGCTCCTATCTGCACTCGTGAAACTCCTCACATTTGAGGAATTGCATGATCTCTTGACTTCCCATGAAGCCTATCTTCAGCGGCTCAACCATGCCACTCACCAACTTGTTGCAACTGCCAATCCTACAAATCGTCAAGTTTGGAATCGGCCCTCCACCAATGGCTGTCGTTCCGACTCCTCCCAGCCTGCGCAACAGAACAAACCCACTGGTTCTCAATCCAAATACAAGGGAAAATGCCAGTTGTGTAGTAAAGTTGGCCATTCAGCCCGAATCTGTCCCAAACACTCTGTTCAACCCAAAGCTGCTGCTACCAATTGTGTTGGTATGAACCAAACTCAGTCTTCCAAATGACTCGTTGACTCTGGGGCTTCTCATCACATCACCTCGAATTTTTCCAATTTAACCACCAACTCTGAGAATGATTGTACTGATGAAGTTGTCATTGGCGATGGTACATGTTTACTAGTTACTCACATTGGCTCATTAACTTTTCAATCGCCCCATCGTATTTTTAGACTGCATGATACACTATTTGTTCCTGCCATACATAAAAATCTGGTATCTGTGCATCATTTTACAAAACAAAATAATGTGTTGCTTGAATTTCACCCAGATTTTTATCTTGTGAAGGATTGGACAACGGGGGTGATACTTCTTCGCGGCCAATGTGAGAATGGGGTCTATCCACTTCCTCAACCATCCACTACCTCCCATACCATTGTTGCCATCATTGGTGAGCGTACAACCAGATCCATTTGGCACATTTGTCTAGGTCATCCTAGCAATAAAATTGCTTCATATGTTATTTCTAAATTTCATTTGCCTATTTCCACCCCAAGTACTCTTTCGGTTTGTTCTTCTTGTCATACTAATAAAAGCCACAAACTTCCTTTTGGTACTAGCACTATTAACAACAAATCATCGCTTGAGTATATTTATTCCGATGTTTGAGGTCCCACACAAATCTCATCAATTGAAGGTCATCGATATTATGTCATTTTTATAGACCATTTCACAAGATATTATTGGTTCTTTCCTACGCATAATAAATCTGATGTCTCTCATATTTCCCCAACTTCACACTTTCATAGAAGAACAATTCGGTTGTCCAATAAAAAATCTCTACACTGATAATGGAGGCGAATATATCAAACTTCAGTCATATCTCACCTCCAATGGAATCAACCATCGCACCACTCCAACTCACACCCCATAGTTAAATGGCATTTCTGAAAGACGACACCGTCAAATAGTAGAAACAGGCATGACCTTACTCACTCAATCTCATATGCCCACTCAATATTGGCACCTAGCTTTTCAAACCGCTATTTACCTTATGAATCGTCTTCCCATGAAATAAATCCCCTTTTGAGAGTCTATTTGGCACATCACCAAATTATCTCAAATTACGAATTTTTGGTTGTCTATGTTTTCCGTGGCTAAAACCATACACTTCTCACAAACTTGAACCAAATCCTCACCTTATGTTTTTATTGGGTACTCCACATCTCAACATGCTTACAAGTGCCTAAATCTTGACACTAACAAAACATATGTGTCCCGACATGTTAAATTCAATGAGAGCCAATTTCCTTTTCAAACTTATCTTGCTATCCCACCCATTTCTACCCCGCTTGGGTCATGGGCTTCACTCCAACTGCTACCCAATCTCACTCGCCCAACCTCTTCTCAGGAACTACCCAACCCGCCTACTCCCATTCCACCCAGCACTTCATCCACCGACCTTAACCCAGGCCCCACCTCGCATCGTTCTCAAGAAGGCACTCCTGCCCTACTGCTCTGAGCCCACAAATGTTTCTATTATTCCGTTTTCTAGTAGGACTCATAGCATGACCACTCGAGCCATGAATAATATTCACAAGCCTAAGCAGCTTTATATGGTTACCAAGCACCCTCTTCTAGAATCTATAAAGCCCCACAATGTTACCTAGGCCCTAAAAAATCCTCAGTGGCGATGGGCCATGAGTGATGAATCCACAGCTTTGCTTTGCCATGGCACATGGGAGTTGGTCCCACCTTCCACTCGCATTAAGCCCAATGGATGTAAATGGATCTTTCGAGTCAAGCGTAAACCCAAAGGCAGTATTGATCGTTACAAAGCCCGCTTGGTGGCTAAAGGTTTTCATCAACAGTATGGGCTTGACTAGACATTCTCTCCCGTGGTCAAACCCGCCACAATACGGGTGGTTCTTTCATCTGCTTTAACCAACGGGTGGTCCCTACGACAACTTGATGTCAATAATGCCTTTCTTCATGGCACTCTTACGGAATATTTTATATGAAACAACCTATTGGCTTTGTTGGTCCTCAGTTTCCAACACATATTTGCAAGCTCCATCAATCCTTATATGATTGAAAACAGGCCCCACGTGCATGATACACGGCGCTTGGTAATTTTCTACTTCAGATGGGTTTCTCTCAGTCCAAAGCCGATCCCTCTCTTTTTTGTCGACCAAAAAGACTCGGTCCATGCCTACTTCTTGGTCTATGTTGATGATCTTATATTAACAAACAATTCTCCTATTTTTGATCAGCAAGTTATACATCAATTGGGCCAAAAATTTTCACTTAAAAGGATCTTGGCTCCCTACATTATTTTCTTGGTGTCGAAGTCATTCCCCATGCAAATGGCCTTTTTCTTGCTCAACAAAAATACATTCGCGATCTCTTGACCAAGCATCATCTTGATGGAGCTAAAGTGGTGCATACGCCACTATCCACTTCCGAGTCTCTCCGACTCCATGACGGCACCCCAGCGGCGGACAGTACAGTCTATTGGCAAATCATTGGGGCTCTCCAATACCTCTCCCTCACTCTGCCTGATGTGGCCTATCCTATGAACCGGTTGGCTCAATTCATGCATAAACCCACGCAAACACATTGGTCTGCCCTTAAACGCCTGCTGCGATATTTGAAGGGGCCAATCAACTATGAACTGCAGCTCCATTGCAGTTGCCCGATCATCCACTGAAGTGGAGTACTGTGTCCTTGCCACCACCACCTCTGAGATTGCCTAGCTCATGGGATTGTTCAAAGAACTTGGTCTTCAACAGTCCACTCCTAAAATTTTCTGCGACAATATCGGCACCACACAGCTCAGTGTCAATCCCATTCATCACAGTTGCATGAAGCACATTGCTATTGATGTTCGTTTTGTTTGGGATTATGTGAATAAAGGGCTCCTCACCATCAATCATGTGTCTACCCACGATCAACTAGCAGATGCACTCACTAAACCTCTTGCATGGTCACAGTTTCAAACCTTGCGGGGCGTGTAACGGAGAGTGCAAATCTCTCAGGATAGTCTCCATGATTTCAGTTTATTCACTTGTATGGAATGTAATTACTTACTGCATATAAACCAGCTAGCTGTATAGCATGATCATCTCCTTGATTTTAGTTACTGACTTGTTTATATATTGTACAGAAAATGTAATGCAAATAGTGAATTCTTTATACTTTCACACAAGTGCGTAACCCTTATACAGCCTACTGCCCCAAAACATAATTTCCTGAAATATCGAAGCAACTTGAAGACGAAAAAATCAAACACCAAACCATGTCTCTCATAGCTAGCATGCGCAACTAGAAATAAGGGAAAAAAGTTCAAGAAAAGAGAAGAATTTCTGTCAGACAGATAAAATATAACTAAAATTAATAAAAGAAGATCCTTTTTTGTTATAAAAGCAAACCCATTGGTCAATAACTAAAAATGAAGCATAAAAAATACAGAAGCAGTGACAACAGATCACCAACACCGAAAAACAGAGTATCGAATAAGCTAAAATCGTATTTGGAAAATAGCAGAAAAGAGGTAATGGTGGCGGCTCACCTCTGCACTTAATAACCTGACCGGCTGTGCTCGACATGGCTACCTCGGATGATGATGAGGATGATCAATCGATTGCTTTGTTTTGATTGTGAGATATGTCTCCAACTGGGTGTGTGGAGGTATATATAGTGTCAGTGCCTGTGAGAAAAGGAGAGACCCACTATGCCAAAGAAGCAAAGTTTAGTTCCATGTTCAAAGGTTGTCACTGTGTGTCAAAACCAGTAGTAGTATGCCACTGCGCCTGGTTTAAGGAAACATATTCATATTGCATACTCAATGCCTTTTTCTTGATATTTTATGATTCAACTATAATATTTATTATTTAATACTTTTTTGTTTTATACTATTTATTGTTTCTTGATATTTTGTTTCATACATATCCTGAAAAATAAACAAATATATGAAGCAGCTGTCGTCTAACATTTTTATGTCAATTTTGTCCTTCATTTTGTATTTATTTTCTGTTTCTGTCCCTCAGCTCCGTTCTTTATACCCATTTTGCCCCTAACTTTTTAGTTGTTTTCCCTTTTCTTCCGTCGGTTTGTTTTTGTTTTATTCTTGATTTTACGTTTCTGCCACTCATTTCCATGAACGGTGGCTTTGTCTCAAGAAAAAATCTATTTATTGTTTTAATTCTCATCATCTCGTAACGTGGCATTAGATGATAGATTTATAAATAAAATATAATAAATAATTTTTAATTATCTAATGACACATCATACAAAAATAAAAATTAAAATAATAAATAACATTACTCACTATAATGTCTGAATTTCTGCACTATGACCAAATAGATCATACGGATATACATGACAGAAAATAAAACCCAAACAGATTCAAAAATATCTTTGCATTTCTATAACTTCAGTAATAAAATCATGCTCATATACATAAAACCAAACCAAATTCAAACACAATTTTTAATACATGTGTAGATTTGTTAAAAAAGGAAAGCATTCTTTACATAAATGGGTCAAACCCGTTTATTTTTCGTTCACACCAGAGATGATTTACCAAGTCCTAACGATTGTCTGAGAAGATACAAATCGGACAAAAAAGAAAGGAAAAAATATATATAGAAACAAAAAGAATGTAATATTAACATTTCCAGATCCAAAGAACAGAACTAGAGATCAGTAAGCATTCAAAAAAAAAATTGTAATAAGACAGTTCTATTTCATGTACTATGCAAATTGTAATAAGGCAGCTGGATATGATTGCAATGAAAAATTTATGTGCTATAATTTCAAAAATATGAGCATCGTACAATCACAATAAGTATTTTATCTCATCATTTTAAATAATCATTTTTTACATGATAAATATAGCATAATAATTGTTAAATTTAGGCAATATTACTATTTTCATTCATTTTAGCTGTCAAGTCTATTTAGAAGTGGAGGACAAGATTGGATGTATAATGGTTGTTGTCTTCGGATTGGTAGTGAGGTAAAATGTATATTCATAAATTTATTTAAAAAAATTTAATACATTATGTTTTTATATTTTCTCATTATTACAAGAATACCTACCATATTTAGCAAATATTGCAAGTATAGTTTCAAAAAAAAAATGAATTATGTATTTGCATGCAGAAATGAATTAACAGGATAATTGTGCCAAAATAAGCTCAACATGCTCTTCGCTCATTCTATAAATCAAGCTACAGCATAAACACTCAAAATCTCTTCTTATTAAACTTCTCACTGTTGTAATTATATACCTAAATAGAACGCTGACTTGTATGTAAAATCCATGTTTATTTCTTCACTTTCTATTATGTTTCGTTCAATTTTTCTTTCAATTTCATTTCTCACATTTCCATTTACTATTTTCTACTTCTTCTTCTTTTTTCCTTATTTTTATCAGCTTTATTGCCCTTACTAGTATATATATATATATATATATATATATATATAGCAACTTGTACAATCTCTTTAGGATTCAACTATTCTAAGTTTTGTCTAAGGAATCAATATTTCAAAGTTTCATTATTGCTTTTATGGAATATAATAATATTGTATGATACAAATCCAACTATGTGTCTATCATCTACTTAAACTAGAATTATTTGGAAATTTTTATGGATTTTCATTCGATTTAATCCCATTCATTAGGAAGTGGAATACTTACAAGACCAATGAAAGCTGCAATTTTTAAATTATCTAAATTTAAATCTTAATAATAAACAAATACATGGATAAACTTCAAGGAAATAGTTTAACCAATAAGATTATTCAATTACAATAGGCAGTGCCAGCACACAAGACATCTCAATTAACTGTATTTTAATGAGACTAAATGCGAAGGATATTTTTTATTGAAAATCCCCGTTTGCTGCTTTTTTGGATGTATAGAGGATGATTTCATGTGAAAAACTCCCCAATAAAGGTTATTCATCACCATGGTAACATTATAGTTATAAGTTATTACCATATTTTATAAAAAGAAATGACATTTATAGTCTTAGGGATGCAAGTTCCGACGTTCCGTGCACTTCTTTTGAAAAAAAAGAGATAAATATAAGACCTACATGAAAAAAATATTTTTTTAATAATGGACCCCAGCATTTTTAAAAAGAATACATATGACTTACATACTCTAAAACTGTATCTAATATTACTTTTTTTTTATAAAAGATTATGACAGGAACACAATTTATGTACAGAAATTCCATTTCGTTAATATGTTATTTTAGAAAAGAGAAAATATTCACGTCTACTAATAAGGAAAAAACAATTGTAACATGTAAAATGTATGGCTTCTTGAAGGATTGTCTTGAAGGAGTTTATCTTCCTCTTTCACTTTAACCTTCTTCTTCTCTATCCTTCCTTATCTTGTAAAAAAAAAAAAAAAAGGAAATAGAAGACAAGTGAGTTTTGTATGCAAGTTTTTACCATGAGTTTTCTGACATAGGCCTCAAATTTTTTTATCATAACGTAAAAAATATGACATCAATAGGATGCATTTAAGTGAAGAAAATTCAGATATCTATAAAATATGAATGCTTTTTCTATGTTGAATTTTCTTTCAGCTGAGGTAAGGAGAACATTGGCTCTCGCTCCGGAGAAGCTTGAAATTAGAGAGATTGGGAGCTGTATAGAGTATAATTGTTCTTCCATAGATTCTCCCAAGGGGAGGTTTGGGAAGTGGGATGAGATACAAAATTCTTATCCCATCTCATTTCATTATTACAACTTTTTCAAATTTCTATACAAAATATAATAAACAATTCAACTTTTTCAAATCTCAAAACAATAATAATATTAAAAAATAATATTTTAAACTTTCATGTAAAATAAAAAATTCTCATGTATTATCCAAACCTCAAAGAATATAACACGCACTGCCCTCTGTATAAGACCTCCCTAGAACTTGGAGATCAGCTCTCTTCAATTTCTGCTTTGGAGATAGATGTGTGGAATAAAAATAGTGGGAGCCGGTTGAAATTTGCATAATAAAAATGGAAGTTAAGAGTGAAGACTTCACAATTCATAATGAAGTTTGGATAGTTGTAATCCATCAAAAATAAAGAAGTTTTGCACAAGTATCTACAAAATTGAGTAGCCAGATGGAAATTACAGATGTCTAAACTATCAGTTAATATATATATATATATATCCAGGTACCATCTCCTCAGACGTCCAAGATCTTGCAACTTTGAAACCGAACAACATCACGTAACTCAACTGTGTATGAGAAGTTTCTCTCGGCGAGATTTTCAACTTCCAACTTTCCCAGAACATAGAAAAGCAGATGCATGGCAACCTCATATGTACAGGGAATACAAGATAATGGCAAAGGAACTTTTGCGGGAGATTCATGTTGATAAGAAAACTGTGAACTAAATACTTCAAAGTTTTGGTACCGTCTCACCAAGGATGCTCGAGTGTGCTTCCCAAAAGTTCGGCTTGATTATGTCACAATGTTCTACAGTAACTTTCTTGTGAGAATTTGCAACGGATGCTCCATTCTCATCTGCTAAAGTTATGTCTTCCTGCATACAAAACTAAAATCTGAGCTTTAGAAGATACACTATCAAGGAAGATTGGAAATGACTGACACACGGGATGTTGTAAAACACAACCATTGAGTTGAAGGAAGCCAACCAAACAGTGTCCCAATTTTCTTACCTCAGCTATCAACACTACCTAGTGGTCAATTCTGAACAAAGGACAATTTGGTACCATACAATATTGATTGAGCATCTAACACAACTCGAACCAACTCATATCCACATTTCATCATGCACCCCAAATTGTCACAGTGCAACATCTCTTGGTTGCGTTTGGATTGTAAGGTATTCTCATGTATTGTGTGAATAATAGTGAAAAAGTAATAATAGAATATTGAATAGTAGTGAAAAGTAGATGAAAAGTAATAATAAAATAATGAATAGTAGTGAGGTATTCTCAAGGTATTTTGAGAATACCTGAGGTATTCTCAGTACCCAAACTTTAGTGGACTGTGATACAAGCTCAAGATAATCTGGGACAAGTTCCATTGAAAGTACTATGAAGAATTCACCTCTGGTAAGGAGATAAAGATTACCTTCTCCCAGAAAGCCAAGGAACCGTGGCGGAACATGGGTTCTAATTCATTGTACTCAATATAGAATTCCTTGATAAGTAGTTCATTTTTGTCTCTTGCTTGAGTACCCTGGAAAATTAACATTCCGACAGCAACATTAACAGCTGATATTCATATGGATACCTTCTCTCCCTATAACATAGATTTCAAAATGATACAGACTACATTTGCATTTTCATAAATGTCACAAACTGGATAATAAAGTATAGCATGGGCATATATGAAAATATTGCAAGTATATAGAAAGTAAAAGAAGGCAACAGCAACAGAATAGGCAACAATCCATGTACTAGAGAGAGTACCAGGGGCGAGCTCCTATGACCTTTAGAAAACAGCAAAAGAATCATAACAGAAACAGATAAATAAAATGATTAGAAGAGTAGAAGTACATGGAAGATATAAAATGCCAAGAAATATAGATGATTTAGTAGTCTGTCATTTAGGAGTGTTCGATAGACCAAACCATAGAAAGTATATATACCATGATCCTCAAAACTTAACAATCCCACTAGGATTCAATGAAACTTCTTAAATATTTCTCCCAGTGGTGGAAATCTGCATGATTGTGACTGTTTTTATGTGTATGCATACGCGCTTTTAGGAGTCTCTGCTCCAGTATATGCAAGATGTTGAGTAATGTTTACAAATAAAGAAGCTTAAACCACAAGGCTCTGGAAAATCAACCTTTTAACTGCTTGAAAGGTTTAAAATCTGCAAGCTTTGAGCACTAAAACAAAAATCTTCAGCGAGGGATTAACTTACAGTAGACCAAGAAACTAAAACAATAAAACTCTCCAAAAAGAGTTTGAAATGATGATCATATGTCAACAATATGCTCTCTTTCACAGTGGAGCCCCTTGCTCTAAATTACTTGTGGAGGATTCCGTCTAAATACTGAAAATATATGATCTACTTATGCAGCATAAAGAATTCCATTAGAACAAGAATACACATCATAAGAAAAGAAAGAAAACCAAGAAAAAGAAAAACAAGAAAAGCTAAAGAACAAGATGAATATAAAGGAAGTAATCCAACAAGACTGAAGGGACAATCCTTGGAGAGGGTGAACAGATCTTAGCACGCACCTTCAGATAATCTTGAGCTTCACTTTTGCTTTTTCCTTTCTTGTTTACAAGCATCCAGAAACAAGTATTATACTGATTATTAATGTGGCCTGCAATATGTCTACGGAATTAACAACGATGCCCAAATACAGAACAAGTTTATACACTGTGTCTGCAAAAGTCATTAATTTGGTTTGACGTGTTAAAAAACCAGCCTCGTTTGGTTACACATATGAGATGAGACAAAATGAGATGAAAATTGAATAAAATATTGTTAAAATATAATTTTTAAGTATTACTTCTGTTTTGGGATTTGAAAAAGTTGAATTGCTTTTGGTATTTTGTTTGGGAGTTTGGGAAAGTTGTAATGTTTAGATAAGATGAGATGAGATGGTTTGTGAAAACAAACCAGGCAAAAGTTCAAGGTCTTTTTCTCCCCAAATTTTTTGTCTACTACCATAATATCATTAACAATGTTTTCATAATTTGTAAAATGCACATAATACAGATAATACTCACAATCGACTTGTCTCCATGCTAGATAGTCTCGAAAAATCTCATCTGATGGATAGCATACAGCACGTCCATCAAAAGAAGGAGGGTACTTCAATTCTTTCAGTGGAAAGAATTCTTTCCATTTCATTACGTATATGGAAGAGAAGAATGATACAGTGATAGACACTATTTCACTGCAAAGGTTATAATCAAAGTGATTTTAATACTGAATGCTCAGGTATACATTAAATACTAGAAGTCTCCCACAGGCAAATTGAACATTCAAATTTCCCCCCATAGGCATCACGAGTTACAAAACAGGCAAGGAGAGAATTCCTTCCTGTCTCCCATCCCAACACGATATCATCCCACAAAAACTATATGACTACAGCGTTTGGAACTAAAACAATAAAGGTAGGAGAAAGACCTTGCTCGACGTTGATAGAAATGAGAATCCTTCTTAAAAACGAAGCTGGATAACAGCAACAATGTGATTAGAAACAGCTACAAGTATTGAGTCTAGAACTATAAAACATGAAATAATGCCATACCTGTACTCATCACTGACACCATAGGCAAATATTATATCTGGAATCTCTTGTAACACAGCCACTGCACATGAATTCATAAGGTTCAGAGCTTGTTTGTCGTTCGGCTTCTCAAATTGATGAACTTCAGAAAATCTACCACAATACATACAACGAACCCTGAGCTTCATTTGCAGTATCTTAGCGGGAAAACCAAGCAACAAAATTCCATGCATCACAGATTGGGAACATATAGGTCAGCAGGAGTCCCCAATAATTTCTTCACTTCAGAGAAAACTACCTCCATTGTAAATTATCTTTTGATTTTCAGTCATTTTAATTGATTAAACATTTCTCACAAAGTAGGATTTTGAATGACCCAAAATTTTCACATCCGTTCTAGTCTACAAGCTGTATTATACTTATGACAACAAATGACCATAAGACATATCAGCACTTTTGCATGTGCCCTAAATTGTGAAAGCTTCCTCGTCAGGGTGCAACCTAGTGGTTAAAGGGCGGATTTGAGATGAGATTTAAACTCACATATCTTGGTTTGATTCAGCACTAAGAGTCCTCCTAGATTAATTGATACCGAATTTTGACGAGTAGGGTTGTGCATCTGAACTCCTTTTTTTCATCTGGAGTTTACACCCAGGGTGGGTCCAAAGGGTCTTGACTTGGTGAGGTTCCATGTCATCAGTGCATGGTTGCATGCCTAATGGTCTTCATGTATTTTTTGGAATATTTAAACATACAGTGACCAGGGTTTTCTAATATTTTGGAAACTGAGCGGAGCCTACCCTACAATGCTTCCAACTTCATTTGATTAGCAACAATGAGAATCAAGAATGGGAAAAGAAATTGTCAGTCCCAGTTCTAGCGACAATTGCGCTATGTTTCTATGCATATTTTAACTTTACCTGTGAAAATGGCAGCCATCAATTCTAATTACAATCCATGTAGATGGCATCAATTTGTTCTCAAATTGGAAGAACCTAACATACTCCAATTTTATTTTGTCCGCATCCTCTGTAAAACCACCCACCTCCTTCAAAAGACTTGGATGTTCATTCCAAAAACTTCTTCCAGCTATATTCTCAGCATGGACAATTCTAGCCTTTCTCCTATGTCTTTTAACAGGTACACCATTCTCATTGTACTTGACATTTTCTTCCACCTAAACAAGGTCAGAAAGAGACCGGCTTGGCATGTTAGAAGCCATATCCAAAGGCAATGTAGAAAAGAGCAATAAGGTATAAAAAGTATGCATTTTGGTACAAATCGAAAATCTACTTTTATCACTGCCAACCAAATGCATATGCCAAACCACTCATATGAACATCATGATGAGCAAAACAATCTGTAGTACTGTAGTTATTAGTTGAGGGCACTTATAGCCAGGTCGCTAGCAGTCTAGCAGGCCCGGACCAAACATGCTTTTAAAGATCTTATAGAGAACAAGGATAACTCCATTTGAAATACATGATTACCTTTGTTTTGATGATGCAGGATCCTTGACGGTAAATGGCAGGAAGGTTCTTGTAATTGATGTGGAATTTTTGGAAAAGCAACTCATTTTTCTGTTGTTTTTGGGTGCCCTGACAGTTAAGAGATACAACACGGCTATGAATAAACAAGGGGATATTTTTAAGTCATTATGCATGCCAACATTGGAAACCAAAATATTTCTTTGGATACAAAGTGCTGGACAAGAATCAAAGCAAGGATACATGAATTAAAAATTTGGTCAAATCTAGTTAGACTGGAAATTGGACTCTGTCAAAGGATTAACAGTAAAATTCCGAAATTCTAAAGTAAATAAGGAAAATGATGACACAAAAAGTCACTTAAAACAATGGAAGTAAAAGCTAAAAAAAAAAAAGTACTGTTTAATCTTGGAAATCCAAAAGCTAGCAAACCTTTTCACACAGACTAATATACATGTAAAATGCATATTTTCTTTTGACAAGATATGCATGTAAAACATCTTTTTATAGGTATATGCATGGAAAAATATATGAAAGGCAGATTCATACAGATTAGCACCTTTAAAAACTCGTGTGCTTTATTTTCAGTCTCTCCACCTTTAACCAACATCCAGAGACAAGTATCATGCAGGTTATTGAGATGACCTGTAAAAAGAAAAGATAAATGCGAATAGTAAGACCTAATCATGTTGTCGATTTTCTCTAAAGTCTCAGAAGTAGTCAAAACCAAATCCAAACAAGAAACTCATTTCAGAGACGTTCAAAGTTGTTGAAATGATATTTAACACCAGTGGTTGAGTACTTACAATTGTTTTGTCTCCATGCAAGATATGCTTGAAGAACTTCTATTGATGCACAACTTATTACACGCGAATGATATGATGGGGGATATTTCAACTCTTTCTCAGGGAAGAATTCTTTCCATTTGGTAATATATACAGAGGAGAATAAGGAGACAATGAGAGATAGTAGCTTGCTGCAGAGTCAATTTAGATAGCAAGTGAACACTGAGAATAAATATACAATTAGGATCTTGTTTATTGAACTTGCAAAAAACGTTACTGTTACAAAATACAAACTTTGGTAGGGGTCCAGAGCAATCACATCTCAATGCTAAGACCAGTGTATGCATAGCTGCCTGTGCTAGTTTATTTTAGCTGCTGGATTCGTTAATACTTCTCATGCTGTTTCAATTACTATGGTCCTTGAATGCTATATTTTTTGTCATACACTGATAATAGTGTACTCTTTTTTTAGGGCTGTGTGCACAAGCTAAACTGTCAAGCAAAAGGCCTTTCTATTCACACCCTGACATCACAATCCCCCACAAATGATAACTTACACACATCAAAGACCATAATAGGCGCGAAGAAAAAAAAAAGACCACAGAAGATAAAGAAGTAAGTTCAGATTAAAAACCTGGCACGCCGCTGGTAGAACTTGGATGTCTTCTTGAAAACAAAACTGCAACTCATATCACCGATAAACCATGAAGCTTCGCATAGGGAAGTTAATAATGTCATATTATAATGTCGTAGGCATACAAGATGAGTGATGCATGTAGAGAAAACACTATAACTAGCAAAATGTACTACCTGTACTCATCACTGAATCCATAGGAGAATGCTATGTCAGGATACTCCTCCAAAATGGCAGTTGCACACGAGTTCATCAAATTCAAAGCTCTTTCATCATCTGGCTTCTCAAACTCATGAACTTCCGAAAACCTATCACATAATTAAAAACCTGAGTTCCATGCAGCATTCCTGCATTCGTACTATCAGAATTTCTAATTTATTGCAGAGACAGCACGAAACGGTATGCGGTAGCCAGTGAGTCGTTTGTACAGTGTCCACATTGGGCATGTTATTATATGTTGCTTCCAATTTCTAGTTTAGACTAAATGGTCACAAAACCATGGCAGAACAAGACTATAAATTTCCCTAATGCATGGAAACTGAGTAAGCTGTTTTACCTTCGAAAATCGCGGCCATCGATTCGAACAACGATCAAATTGGGCAGCATGACCTCGTCTTCAACCTCGAATGACTTCACATACTCGTACTTGCTGTTTGCCATCACAACTCCAGAGAAAAACAGACAAAAAGAAAAAGGGAAGGAAAAAAAAAAAAAAAAGGGAAAGCGTTCTTTCTGGCTTAGTCTAACAGAACAATAATCAAACACCTGTTGCGCCAGCAGAATCTCATAAAGGCCTCTTTATTAAAGTACGGCTTGACCGCGTCTGTCTGTGTCTTTGTTTGCAAATAATAATGTCCGCAACAACTAATGGAAAACCCAATAAACGAGCAACACAAACAGAATAAACGGGTAATACAGATAGATGATGCCTTCTCTCTAAAACAAATATGGAGCTCCAATTTTTCAAAGAAATTCACTCTATTTTGGGAAAATCCAATAAACGAGCAACACAAATAGAATGAATTTGAGTCCAAATAAATTATGCCATCAGCTTTCAGACAATGGCCGAGGATCCATATGTTAGGAGCTAACTCATATGATAAGAATAAAATACACTTCCAATATATAAAATAGAGTGAAAGTGTTTTTTTTTTTTTTTTTAATTATTTCTTAAACCCCATAAAAATACTCCTCAAAGATTCCTCATATTAAGGTGTGTTTTGTAACCACCAGTTCGAAAAGAGAGAACGAGTCATTTCCAACTCGCAGTGACGACTCGGGCCTCGGTTGGTGTCGATTGAAGCCCACAAGGGCGGTACGGAGAGATGATACTGTGTTCATATGTACTTCCATTAAAGTAAATATAAAATAAATACATCAAATATAAATGGAGAGGTGTTCCCTTTGTTGATCGCCGGGTGCGACAGGAGACATAACTTGGTCGTGCTACTGTGATGGGAGACGAAGCTAGACCGCGCTGCTATGACGGGAGATAGAGCTCAACTACGCTACTACGACGGGCAACAGAGCTCAATCGTGTTGTTATGATGGGAGATAGAGCTCAATCACACTAATGCATCGGGAGACAGAGCTCGACCGATCTGGTGGGGTAGGAGATGGAGCTCGACCACACTACTCGTTAGAAGACAAACCTCGACCGATCTAGTGGGGTGGGAGATGGAGCTCAATCGTGCTGCTACATCGAGAGACAGAGTTTGACCAATTTGTTGGAGGCGGGAGACGGAGCTCAATCGTGCTGCTGAGTCGAGAGACAGAGCTTGACTGCACTACTATGACAGGACACAGAGCTCGATCACAATGCTGCGTTGGAAGACAAAGCTCGATCGATCTGGTGGGGAAAGAGATGGAGCTCGACCGCAATGCTACGATGGGAGACAGAGCTCAACCGCACAAGGGAGTTTCCAAAAAAAGCCAAATGGGTCAGCATAGATAATCCAAGTTATATTCTTGAGATCTGCAATCCTGAGCCACTTCGCTTGAGTGTGGTGAGGAGTTGAGGAACCATGCATGGTGGTAATAAGTAATCCAGTGGGACCGGCTGGGCACTTTGCATGGGTCATGCAACATGCAGGGCAGCTCGGACTTGCTCCTCATGAGCCCTAGGTGCATGGCAGTGTAACCCCCCATGCATGGCCATCGCATGAGTGTGAGGACCGCTGTCTTGGTCTAATGCAGTGGATTGGACCACTGCGCATGGATGCACGTGGTGATGGAGTCCACTGGGCGAGCAAGGAGTTGGCCCGTCATGGTGAGGTGAGGAAATGGCTATCATGGCAAGTAAGCATGTTGTGATCGAGGGAGGGTGGCGAGATGGTGTGGCGAGGGCCTTCCATGGCTGAGAAGCACCTTGGCCACCTCGTGGGCGAAAAGCTTGTGGTCAAGTGACTATAGTTGCCCGTCATAGAACTGAGCAAGGACCTGTTGGGCCGAGGAGGCTTCCTGTCATGGCCGAAGAGCTTGTGGCGAGATCATTCAACCAGACAAGGAAGCTTGCCTGCCGTGCATGGGCTAGGTGGTGAGCTTGTGGCGAGTTCCATGTTCGAGCAACTCGCTCCATGGTCGGGATCTAGTGTTCATTGCCGTGTGACTAGTGTGGAAGGTCCCACCGGCACTTTCTATTGCCGAGGACCATCATGCCGGCGACAAAAAAGGCTGATGTGTCCAATTGTGGTTGCTGGTGGCCTTAGTAGGGTGGGCAGTTGGCGAGTTACCACCCGCTAGCTTTTAGGTTCTTGATGGCAAGGAAACGGTAGGAGAACTCCCGTCAACTCCATCTAAGCGTTGAGCATGATGGTCAGGACCTTGACGTACCCCCCGAGGGAGGTGGTAGGCTTCAAGCCCACATCCTAGTACATCTGTGGTGTGCACCAGATGGTGCTCTAACCGCCATGGTAGTTTGGAAAAAGGGTTACCGTGACAGAGATAGACATAGCCGGTGACCCTTGTGGTGGTCGCTGGTTGCTTCTCCAGCTCCCAAGTGGTCAACGAGATTGCTCCCGTAGGCCCCTAGACCTTGCACAACGAGAACCAACCGGAGAAAGAGTTAAGGTGTGTTTTGTAACCACCAGGCTAGGATGGTGTAAAGAGTCATTCATGGCCCACGGTGATGACTCAAGCCTTGGTCAGTGTCAATTAAAGCCCACGAAGACGGTTTGGAGTGATGGTATGGTGTCCGTATGTTCATCCATTATAGTAAATAGAAAATAAATACAACAAATATAAATGAAAAATGAGAGTTCGGCACAAGGCCTATGTCCACTGGTCATTTGGAAGGTAAATTCACTCTAAATATGACTATTTTATAGTCTTTTATGGTCTCTCGTGGTACAAATGGGGTGGGTGACTCCTATTACCTGAAGAAAATAATCAAACTAAAG
Source organism: Pterocarya stenoptera (assembly GCA_003123785.1). Taxonomy (NCBI): domain Eukaryota; kingdom Viridiplantae; phylum Streptophyta; class Magnoliopsida; order Fagales; family Juglandaceae; genus Pterocarya; species Pterocarya stenoptera. The sequence goes on from QEOT01123672.1 coordinate 56,265, forward strand.
CTTACATCTGGAGGTTGAAGAGGCGCTTGCGTTTAGTCACCCAGAAGTCTCCCTTTATCAGCTTATCTATTCTCTTTTATTAGCTTCTGACAGTGGTAGGTGATGAACTCGACTTTAAGTTACTTCGTTGTCCCCTTTTGCATATTTGACCCCATTTCACTCTCTTTTCCCCACTTTTCCTTTCAGTTCCCCCTTTCCCTCTAACTTCCCTCTATCTCTTGTCCCATCCTTGTCCTCCTCTCTCACTTCCTTTCTGATGAAACCTCTCATTTGGGCTAGGTCTCAGATGCGATATGGGCCAGGGATATTTTATTTCTTCCACTTCCATTCAAACATTCTCATCAAAACAGACCCAAATCAACAAAGAGAGAAATACTGAGCGAAATGGAGAGAAACTAACATTGGGTTCTTGACGTCAACGACGGAGAGGATGTCTGTACGACTAGCAAAGCGACATAGAGTGATGAAGATAAGGGCCATGTGGCAACGAAGTTTCAATCAACAGAGGAAGAGTGGCTAGCAGCTAGGGTTTGAGAGCATCCCATCCGATGCTCTATTTCACTGTTATCCCCAAATTATAGAAAAAAATTTAGGGAGGAGCTGAAAAACTCTTTCTTATCCCATTTCCTATTTTAAGGTTTTGATTTAGGGGATGAACAGTGGTTCTCCAAATATAGGGAATCACTATTCATCCTCTAAATAATCTTTTATCAATATTTTATTCTAATAAATAAAATCAATTCTTCTTTCAATTAACTATACTTTCTCTCATACTCATATTTATTATAGTTGTAAATAATAATTTTAAAAATAATTTAAATAATTACTAAAATATAAAAAAAAAAAAATTTTAAAAATATTATCCTACACACAAAAGAATAATTTAATTTTTTGTTTAAAATATTTACTAGAGTAATAGTCCAAAACATAAGAAAAAATATTGAGTAGTTAAGTTTATAAATGGAAGTGAAATAAAAAAAGTAACAAAAAAAAATATAATAATATTATTTTATTAGAATAGAGAAATGATAAGGAATGAGATGTAGATGGTTTTTTAAAAATGAGTAAAATTTAAGATAAAATTATAAAGAATGTCCTTTTTAATTAAAATTTAGAAAAAAAATTTAGAAAATCGGATGGAATGCTTCATAGAGAGAGATTAGGGAGGAGCCTTTTCTCCCATTTCCCGGCGCTTCGTGGCCTTGTTCCGGACTTCCTCCCATTGGCATCTAGCTTAAGGTTGAAATTTTAAAAAAAAGGTATTAACAATTAAAATTAACTTTGCCTCCCAAAAAAGGTTTATTTATTTATTTATTAATTTTTTTGTTTTATAGTTTCCATCCACTTTAAAGTTTCTTTTTCAGTATTGTCCTCTTTATTCTTAGGCTCCGTTTGTTTACATAAATCTCTTATTTTATTTCAATCATCACAATTCTTTTAAATTTTTATATAAAAATATAATAAAAAATTCAAAATTTTTAAATATCAAAATAAAAATAATACTAAAAAAAATATTTTAACAAAATTTTATTTAACTACTATTCAAAATATCTCATCTCATCTCATCTGAACTGTATATTCAAACTAACCTTAATGATATAAGTAAAAGTTGCAAGAATACCATTTCTTATCTAATTTAAAAATATTTTAAGATTCTCATATATTCTATTAAAATATTAAGGCCCCCCCGGGGGTAAAGGAGCATCTCCAAAGAAACATGAGTAGAGGGAAGAGTTGAATGCTTATATTAAGAAGGCTAAAGATTTTTTTAATTTTTATTATTAAAGTAAAGATATATCCACAAATAATTTTTTAAGACTCATTATATAATTAAAGATATTTATTTAAAATATCTTATCTTTATAAGTTATTTTATAAAAATATTCCTCATTTAAAACATAATTATACGAAGAGTTTTAAAAATAATTTTGTGTATATTTTCTTAATAAGAACAAGTCTATCTTCTTAAAGAGTGAACAAAAATTAAGTGGAATATTAGAGAAAAAAAGATTATGCTTATTCTGTCCTGGTGCAACTAGAAAGGAGAAATGATAGAGCCAACAAAAAAAAAAGTGTACACCTATTTTGTACCGAATTGTTTTTAATTTTTTTATTTAATAATTAAGTACTTTTTAATGATTTCTTATTTTTAAAAGTGTTGAAATGAATTTTAACAAAAAAAACAGGAAAAAAAATAAAGTTAACACCATTCGGTACAAAAAAGGTGGAGAATTTTCTGTGGCCCTAGCACCACTATTTAGAAAGATGATTCGGATTTGGATTATTAAAATCTAAACCTCTTATTTGGATATTATTGAAAATTTGGAGTTGGATTTTCAATAAAGCCAAACAAGTTTTGAATCTTTTAAAAATCTTAGATTTGGAAGTTTCATCTCACATAAAATTTTCATCTTATCTCAACTCATCATTACATATTTTTTAAATTTTCATACAAAATATAATAAACAATTGAACTATTTCAAATCTCAATTCAACTTTTTCAAATCTCAAAACAATAATAATATTAAAATATAATATTTTAAACTTTCAAACAAAATACAAAATTCTCATCCCATCCCTCTAAATTCAAACTAAATTTAAAATTCCAGTATCCAAACACAACCTTAATATTTTTGCCTGAGTTTTAGAATTTAAAGTAAAAAATAGATAGATAAATTAAATGAATCCTATAATAATTATTGCCTGGCTAAATCCAATCTGAAAATCTCACTCAAACAACTACTAATTTCCACCAAGATTGGTGTTAGCAATGAGTTCAATAAATTGAAAATTTATAAAAACTTTTACAGCACCCTGTTTTCAGTTACTTCCCCAACACTGCAAAGAACACCTTTTGTCTTTTTCTCTTTTTAAAGTAATGTTAATATATTTTTTGCAATGGAAAGCAAAATTCTATTATGTATTGGGAGGTCTGTTTGAAAGCAACAAATTGCAATGGAAACTTAAAACGTTCCATGTGAAAGCTGCAGCACCAGAGTCCCACGCACCATTTACACATTTCAGCCTAAGCTTGATCGACTCTACATCAATGGAGTCTTGAAAAACGCATAGCAGCATTTCATTTTTTTCAACTGCCCAAAACCCCTGTGAGCAGGAATTTAGAAACAGTTTGAGAACAGAAGAAACAAAGGAATTTGTAACCCCAGTGTCTCACTGTAACCATAACTTTCCTCCGCCACAAGTGAATATTATCAATAAATTTGAGATACGGTATTCTTAAAAAAATATGAAACAAAGGAAGAATGGGGTGTTGTGTTCTGTCACTTCATCTCTACCCCATGGTATGTGGATACAGACAGTAAGCAAATTTCATTAACAGGAAAAAGAAAATATAAAGATACCCACCATGAACAAACAGGATGGACATTTTACCAGATGCAAAGGAAAAACATAAACTAAATTTATATTTATGGGTAATATTCGCCAAAACCACAGACAAGAAACATATACTTCTTCTCTCTGCCCAAAAACATTAACATCATTACTATTATCTTATTGTAATTCCATCAGTTCACGCCTGGTGTTTAAGCATCCATGCTGATAATGCAACGGATAGACTTCCCATGCAGCATGTAATCGAAAGCTTTGTTGATCTCCGAGAAAGTGACTGAGTGAGTGATAAATTTCTCAACTTCAAGCTCCTATAACAGCAACAAGAGATGGTATCAGTCACAAAAACATTGAACACAAGATTAGCCCTGCCTTTGTAAGAAAGAAGCATCCATAATGGGCACCCCTTCCCCTTCTCTTGGGGTTATGAAATAGCTTAAGAGCCACTTCATGAGCCTTGATGGCTGGCCCTCAATGGCCAGCCGGAGGTTATATTTAGAGAGGCTATTTGCATAGCTCCTCCCCTTTGTGGATTGGACACTTGCATTATAAACGATCTCAATCTAAACGATATTCTCTCTAGTCACAGCATTTAGATTGTGAAATTTGTAAGTGTAGCTCTGGTATTACCACGTAGCAAACTCTACCATCAATGTGAAGATCGTGAACGAACAACGATGATGGAGAATCCGTAGAACAACCGCACTAGATCTACGATTTACCAACAAGGTAATATTTCTTCCGCTGTATACTATAATCTAGTATTTCTAACAGCCTTGTTATGTCAAATTAACAAGAAGAGCTTACCTTGTTCATGTACTTTTCCACGACACCAGGAATATCAGTGCGGGGCTTGTAGTTGCCAAAGAAGGTGCCCTTAAGAGTCCTCTCGTTCAGCAGGTTCATTGGATGAGTCTTGAATGAATCATCTTTATTTGGGACTCCAACAAGAACTGCAACACCCCAACCCTGACAAAGAAGCAAATTTTAGTGTAACATGGTTGGAAACTTGAACTATTTCTCTGATCTCTCATAATAGAACAGGCTAAAAGATTTATTTAGTCATTACATCATGAACGCATTCAAAAGCTGAGATCATGGCCTGGATGCTTCCAGTACATTCAACAGCCCTATCCACCCCTCCATCAGTCATCTCAGCAATCACCTATTAATCAAAATTCCATTGTTAAAACAAAGACAAGGTGTCTGGAATCAGAACTTACTGGTTACAAAATAGAAAAGGTCATAGTATTCGAAGTAACCTCTTGAACAGGCTTATCGTGATCTTTTGGATTCACAAATTCATTGACGCCAAATTTCTTGGCTGTCAAAGAGATTAATAATATAAGCCATCATCAGTACATAAACACAACCTCAATATCAATAGTGACAAAGTATTACTTGTAAAAATAGAATCTTTAGAAACAATGTATCTATTAGATACTTTGAATGTGTTTGTAAATTCTTTTGTGCAATTGATTAACTCACCATCCTCGAAACGACTGGAGTTCAGATCAACACCAATGATTCTTGAAGCCCCAGCCATCCTTGCCCCTTCAGCAGCCTAAATACCAGGATAAAAAAGAAAGATTCAGAAAAAATCATCACAATCTTTTTGCAGTTGGCAAAATCAATTAAACATTAAAAAAAAAAAACTCACAGCAAGGCCGACGGCACCCAGTCCAAAGACAGCCACAGATTGACCCTTCTTGGGTTTTGCAACATTCAAAGTGGCACCAAGACCTTCAACCACAAAACCAAATAGATCATTGGAAACTGCAAGATTTTAAGAGTATTCTCACTGCTATCAGTTTACTATTCTTCAAATGGAAGGAACAGCTCCGAACCTGTGGATATTCCGCAACTAAGAACACAAACTTTGTCAAGTGGGGCTGCAGGGTTGATCTTGGCAAGGCAGCCAACATGGATAACAGTGTATTCACTAAATGTAGAGGTGCCAACAAAATGGTAAATTGGCTGTCCATTTTTGGAGAACCTCGTCTTGCCATCGCTAAGCATAACACCCCTGTCAGTGTTAATCCTGAGGAGGTCACACATATTGCTTTCCTCTGATTTACAATGGCGACATTCCTTGCACTCGCCAGTGAAGATAGGGAGGACATGGTCTCCTGGTTTCAGATCAGTAACACCCTCGCCTACACTCTCCACAATTCTGGACAGAAGCAAAGCAAACAATGAGTACCTTTTCACATAACTGAAAAATAGTTTTCGTTCTTTAACTGAGAGTGAGCTGAATAGACAAGTGTTAGAAATCTAGAAATATACGTACCCTCCAGCTTCATGACCAAATATGCGAGGAAACAGCGGTGTCTGGCCCTGAAATATAAAGAACCATTTAAGTTTCAACTACAAAAGTGCATACATTTTCAATTAAACCGATCAAATTCAGTTATGAACAAGTTTCTGATTGTTATGCACATGTTCGTATCAAACCCAGTACCATAATAACAAGGAAACAGGGGAAAGCCGGAAGAAGCAATCAAATGGGGCAAAACTTCTAGGATTTTACACTAATCAAGTAGTTACAACACCATTTGCATAATCATAAGAGATTTAATTTGAGATGCGTGCAATAGATATTATCTCAAATCTTTTACCTTGGCTTCCCAAAAGTAAACATCAGTGTGACAAAGGGAGGTGAAAAGGATCTTCACGCGGACTTCATTTGTCTGAGGTGGTGCCACTTCCACTTCTTCAATCACCAGCGGCTTCCCAGCCTCCCATGCCACCGCGGCTACATAAACACATAAGCCAGTTAGCAGATACCCCCAACATAACATCAAGATTTCAAATTGTCAAGAATGATACAAGGAAAAGGCATCAACCTGTGTAAGTAAGATTTGGAAAAAAAAAATTTAAGAGAGATGCATATAGAAGACTTTATCTAGACATTTCAGAGCTGCGTTAACCAGGAAAAAGAAAAGGAAATATTTTTTTAAAATAATATCTTTAAAGCAGATCACAGCCCCAGAACAAAATTTGCTGAAATATCGAAACAGCTTAAGATTAATCTGAAAACAAGGAATAAGGAAAACCAGTTCCTTATATCATGCATAGAGGGAGAAAATGTCCCTTTATATCGCATCCCCAACAACTAGAAATAAGGAAAGGAAAACAAAAGTTCAAAAAGAAGAACCGACAGTGATCAGTTCGTAAACATACTTTACAATAACCAAATCCCAAATTCATCCCCCCACAAACAACAGTATCACAAAGAGTTTCTGCCAAACAGATCAAAATCAAACTAAAAAAAAAACAGTAGAATCATTGGCAACTGATCACCAACACGACCCAATAGACTGAGATCGCATTTGACAAACAGCGGAAAAGAGAGATTAGCGGTGGTGGTGGCGGCTCACCTTTGCACTTAATAACCTGACCGACTGTGCTCGACATGACTACCTCGGATAACGACGATAAGAATCGCTCGCTTTGTTTAATTTGGTTGTGAGATATGTTTCTGCCTCTATCTGGGGAGGTTTATATAGGTGTAAGTGCCACAGTGAGAGGAGGAGAAAATCGCTAAAAATATCAGAATACTATTCATTTTTTTTAGAATACTTTTCTAAAAGGTTGTCACTGTGTCAAAACCACTAGTAGTATCCCACGGCGCCTGCTGGTTCAAGGTTGCTGCATGGCTAGCGCTGTTCTTGGTATTTGACCGTTACTTCATGATTTGCCAAAACAAGCTTAATTCTTTTTGACTGTATTATTCTAAGCAAAGTTTGACAAAAATGTAACCTGGTTTTGAATTAAGGATAAAATTTTAGCGGTGTAGGATTTAGATATAACTCGGATAAATAATTACATATTATTAAAATATGAATGGTGATGTGGTGCTCCTATCTTATCGTAACATAATATGTTATATAATTAAAATTAGTAACAGGACATATTATATTAGATATAGAGACATGTCTGAATGTATACGATTATAGATGTAAATTTTTTTGATAAATAAATTATGATAATTTTCTTAAAAAAAAAAATTAGAAGATTGCATTTCCTTATTTTGAAATTACCTAATAATTATTCGATATTATTTTAGTTAAATGGAAAGTGGATTAATAATTACTAAATTAATCCATTATTAATAGATAATTAATTTCATAATTGATTTACATGGCTTGGTTACAATACAAGTCATGTACGGATCTGGATTGAAATACGGATAACGATGTTGACATGTAAAGTTACGTTTGGGTAATGAAGTATGAAAATTCCTCCAATCAGTTACTGTGCTAAATCTCATACTCCACACCCTACGTGTGAACCGGATTACTAACAACTGAACCGGTTCTGCGTTTTCGTCTCCCTCCTCGTTGAATCCCGTCCCCCTACGAAGCTTCTTCTTTTTCTTTTTTTCTCTATATTTCCCCCTCACTTCTGGCTCATCTTCCCGTTTTCCCAACTCACTTCACCATTCATTCATACATCTCACACAATCTCCAGAAGCAGCAGCATTAATTAATACTTCATTTTTCAATTTCTTTTTACCAATATATATTCTGCACAAACCTGGCCCTTTTCTGCAATGACACAGAGATCACTAGTGCCATCAGAAGCAGCAGATGGATTATAATACTTACGGAGATCTTAGTAAGGTCGATGGGCTCAAATGGGTCGAAGTCCAAGATGAAGCAGTCCTCCACTTCTTCGATGCTTTTGATATCTACGCTGCTCTTGCTATTGAGGCAAAGCATGGCCCATGGGTCTCATGGGAATCTCATCTTCCTCTGCAGAACAGAATGAAGAAACTAAAAAATAAAAATCTTGATTTTCCCGAATGATCTTTCTTCTTGGCTTTATCTCAGACGAGGAGGGCGATATCTCTATCACCTCTGAGTCCTTTTCCCCCATTTATTTTTTTCTTACTGAACTATTTGGTTTCCAAGGGGAAAAAAAAAACGAAACGCTGAGTAGAAGGCTACGATCAAAACGACGTTTCAGAGTTAAAATAACAATAATAAAAAATAAAAAATTGATAAAAACCGCATAGGTTTGGAGGTGGTAAGTTGCTGATCGATGGAAGAATTCGTCTAAGTAGAGATATTTTGTGAATAATAAAAAATAATAATGATAACATATTAAATAATAATAAAATAATAAATAATAATAAAATATTTTCAAAATATCTGATAATATCACATCCAAACTAGCCTTTCTAGAATGGTGATGTGTTGTTGACTATTGAAGGGTTTAACACCACATCCAGTTCCTGATATCTCTCTTATTGTTTAGATCGGAATACTCGATTTTGATTCCTTAAATATGCAAAATATCGTTAAAATATATTTTTCATTCAAATTCGATAAATTTAGTAATAATTAAAGTTTTGATGATCCCTTATAAATGTAGACTTTTAATGCACCATCTAATTCGGTAGTGGAAGAGATTTCAGCACCATGCCTCCTAATTTGATCCCTATCCCAAGCTCCATGCATACAATGAATTACTTAAACGAGTCAAATCCAACCTCGAATTATTAATTATGCATGGAGTACTATAAATGTACACGTATCACTATAAAAAAAAATTATTTATTTGTAATCAGTTAATTCTAACGAAATAACTATTTACAATAAAAATTAATTACAAATTATTTTTTGGTTACGATAAATTAGTCATAAAAATCTATTTTTTTTGTAGCATGTGGATGTATAATTTGGCCAAACCTTATTACAGATGAATTGGTATGATCTAACATATATATACCATGCATGTGTTTACCTTATATTTATTTTATAATAAAAAGAATTTTATGATCTAACGTAGGATACGTGCATGTAGCCCACACATTATATAATACTAAAACAGATGACGCAAGAAAATAAAGACTGTACAATTATAGCCACAAATGTAAGTGGGTGATATGTACAATAACCCAGCATATTATTGGGCTCCTTGTGCATCAGGCTTTTTGGGGGTATCGACAGCTTTTTACTTCTTCTAAGTTCTAGTTGATCAAATGGGCCGGGTTTATATATATATATATAAACACGCATTAGTGCATTACACGTATGTTCAATTGAAAAAATATGAAAAATTTACTACTCGTCAATTTACAATGAATAATAAAATGATAATTTAAATTCATATAATTTCTTAATTTTAAATAAACTCGAGATTTAAAAATAGTAAATAAATTATTATTTATTGATATTAAGAATTAATATATTCTAATTCTAATAAAGATAAATAGTTTGTAGTAGTTTAATTTGCATGTGTATGAACAATGTGATAAAAGCAGAGAGAATATATGATGTAATTGAAAACAAAAAGAAACAGAGGCATATCAATTTCATTGTATTTCAGAAGAAATGAAAAATCAACTGACATCAAAAGGTAAAGAAATACATACCGAGTTGATTTCGAAATTTCAAAGCGAGGAACAAATTTGACAACCTTCAACCACTGAACGTTTGCGTGATCTTTATGAGGAGATTTTTTATTCTAAAGGTGCGAGTTAAGAGAGAAGAAGAACGCAAGAGCAGATAGCGTAGAAAGTAAGAAGGATGAGAATCACTCTTGTATCAAGCGTGAGGCGGTGGAAGCGGCGGAATTGAGCTAAAAAAATTATTTTATCCGAATTTGATAACAATGAAATAAGAAAATAATAATTTTCTAGAAATCGGACAATACCAAACGGCAAGCGGTGGAAGCAGTGCGAGACGGTAGGAAAAAAATAATCCGAATCTCAGAAAAGAAAGAAAATTACACTTGAGAAGAAAGAATAAAAAAGAGAGAATGTAAATTTAGCGGTGGAAGCGGTGGACGGGGAGATTAAAAAATTAAGAACGATTTCGCTAAACCGGAAGAAAAGACCAGAACCTTGAAGAATTCAATTACAGAGCGTGAAAATGAATAGAAAATGGGGGGCAAAATCGAAAAATAAAATGTTGGAAAAAGGGGTACAGAAGATAACAAGACTGGAATAAGATCAAAACTTTTATACAAAGCAGCAAATGGCTAATCTAATAGGTTTGGAAATTTCATCTTATACAAAATTTTCATATCATCTCATCTCATTATTACATCTTTTTTAAATTTTCATATAAAATATTATAAACAATTCAACTTTTTCAAATCTCAATACAACTTTTTCAAATCTCAATTTAATTTTTTCAAATCTCAAAACTAAAAAATAATATTTTAAATTTTAAAATAAAACACAAAAATCTCATCTCACCCCAAACCTATCCTTAACACGCCACATCTTACGGATATTTCAGTAAAAAAAACTTGATTTTACACATAAAATCATTCGGTGCAAGCGGTGGAAAAAAAGAAGCTGAAATAAACAGTAATTTCATAAGAACAAGCGTCAAATTTGGAAGAAACGGTAACAAATTAAGGGCAAAACTGTAAAAATAAAAAAGGTCAAAACCGTAAAAAAAAAAACCAAAACGTAAAAGATAGGTTAGGACAAAACGGGAAGAAAATTACAAAGTCAGTAGTGAAATCGTTAGAAAGAACAAAAGTCCGGAGAAACAAATACAAAAAGGACAAAAATGGAAAAAAAAAAAGAAGAAGAACGAAAATGGATGACGAGGATCGCGATGCATCATCCTACACATCACATACCAATGTGTTTTTTATTTTTTTTTAATTTTTTTTTCTTTTACTCTTCTTGAAACATTTATATTTTTTTATTCATCATCCATATAAAACACATTTAATAAGAGAAACAAATAAAAAAAATAAAAAAAATTATGGTGTGTGGTGTGTAGGATGATGCAAAGATTAATTCATGGACGACACCTGCTGCTTATTGGCGCTTATTATTTAAGAGAGAGAGAGAGACTATTAATTAAACATTTTTTAGGATTTTCTTCTTCTTTCTAGTTTGCCTATTAATTATAAGCAGAGAATACTCATTAATTACTTATTATTGAAGTTTGATTTTCGTGGAAAACTTCTTGCAACTCTTATGGGAAATACTCTAATTATAAAATAATTATATAAAAATAATCACACAAATTGATGTGGCTTGATGTGGTTTATCAGACTGTAAATTAATTATTTTTATTATAAAATAGATGATCTGACGGATCACATGAAACTTTATCAATTTATAAGATTAATTTTTTATAATTCCAATATAGCTGTAGTACTTCTCAACTCTTATATATATTGCAAGCTAAATCATACACCTTATAAGTGCTAGAATAAAAACTAAATTATGATCGAACATTTTAGGATAATCAGTGAATATTTAACGTACATGATTTTTTTTTATATGATCTAGTTAGTCATGATATATCCTAATTAGTTTTAATCTCGATCAAGATGATCCGCTGTACTTTACCTTCATTTCAATGATATATTCCAACAAGCAAATTCCTCAACGATCAAGAAAATATTCATTTGAAGCATGAAGGTGGACGTTTCTTACATACATGTATTATTGGTGCACCATACCATATGTAAATTATCGAAGCACTTAATTCCTCATGTAACGACCCAAGGGAGCACAAGCCGTATCTAGTCGGTCTATACTCCAATAAAACTAGTAAATAATATAATTAGAGCTCTATCGGACCATTATAAAGAACTAAAACTTTTCATTCGTAAATAATGTGAGATCTCATGTACCTTACGTACGTACTCTTATTACTGATCAGTACGGCCGGGGTTCTATCACAAGTCCCTAGCTTTCAAAATAACCTTACGTGCATTGGGACATCATGTATATCCTTACATAGGTCCAATTTGGAGGCGTGAACGATTGACAAATGGTCTATATATATCCTGAAAGCTAAGGAAAGCTACTTTCTAGCAAAACAAATATATTATTATGTTCGACGACTTGTACCTGATCGAGAAAGCTGTTTATCTCCTTTAAAAAGAATGTTTTTGTGTCAAGGGGCAAGCTACCGATGTAATCCGAATGCCTCCTTGCTTTTTGGATGTATTGGCAACAAGAGGAATAATCGAGGACGATCCTCTTTTCCACAACTTTAGAAAATTTTATGGCATGTTTTTCTTTGTTCCATAAATAAACTGTACTGTGATTTGTGACGATTCATTTGGATGCTGAAAGACAAAATACAGAACTGGAAATGACATAATTTTCTTCGTTCTCGAGTCATTAAAGCATTGGTTGCACAAACTTTACCCACCATCCAACAAGAAAATAAGGCTCATGGCTAGTCATACCTAAATCATCATACACATGATGTTCCTTTTTTTTCCCCTTTCGGCTACCACTAATCTATGTGCTAGCTAGGATAGTAACCCGGCCAGAACATGATGACCTACTTAAGATCAACCTGTCACATTCTAATTTTGACCCAATCTCTTGGCTTTTGATATTAATATTGCACCCTAATTAGCAAAGTCAATTTTTAACAGCGTTTTACAATAATGGAAAGCCTAAGAACCCTGCATTGATCTCGTTAATGACATCATGTCACGATCAATATGTTGGCCAGATCGATCCAACATCATGGCCGGCCAACAATAGACATGAATGGTCGACCATATATGACGAAATTGTAGAGAGACATAGTACTTAGACGATGCTAGCTGAACAGCTTCATGCTACTAATTGCTATGAGCACAATACCTTCGATGCGCGCTCCTCCTCATGCTTTATTGAAAACGCGCCAACTTGATCATGATGATCTTAATCCTACTCCCCCTTCATAGACCTAGAAATATGTAGTAGAGGAGAGTTACAGGTAATGAAACTAGCATCCCAAAGATAACCCTGCAAAAGGAGATGATCAAGTAGTACATTAAGTGTAGATTAGTTTTAATAATACTTATCAAAAAAAAAAAAAAGATTAGTTTTAATAATCCAATGTGTTTTTGGATCAATGTAAAGCTCAAAGATAGATGATCATTAAATCAGTACTCTTACGTACCCTGTACTCAAAATGTCGGGGTGCAATCCATATTCCCTTGCGAAGACAAATGGCACAATCCCTTGTGGAAGAGCTGCCTGTGATTCACCACCAAATTACTTTATTACAGACTTCAGAGTTCAGCAGATCAAAGTTTTCCACTCAAAATGCAGATATATATACATATATATTCTGCCCTATATAGCTCTCTATATATGTGCCTGATCTAGCAGCTGGTTTATTATCCCGAAAGAAAAAGGCATGCAGCGCCATATATAGATGATAAATCTGCATGTACGTACGTACAAAATGCAATCATGCAAACAATATAATTAACCTTCTCCATTTGTATGTGCAGATCAACATACCTGTACAATGGCAGCATGTAGTTCTACACCTCTTAATCCAACAGCAACCGACGTGGCTGACATTATTATGGGGCCCGAAAGGAAGCGGATCGCCATCCCCATGGTCGCCCTTTTCGTTCCACAGGCAATAATCCGGGGCTGCAGAGCCATGAACAGCCCTACAATATTTAGCAATTATGTCATAATTCAGAAGTGCAGTTAATCCTGGTCTGACGTACCAATGTGAAAGCAACATGAGAATGATGCGCGCACATCATGTGATAAATGAGCTAGCTAGTAATATTGTAGAAAAAAATAGATGACAAATGCACACACACACACACGTGAAAGGCTGCAGATAATATACCTAAACTGAACATGGCCATCCCAAGACCTGCATCTGAGATTATTTTTATCGAGTATTTCACCAAATTGGGCATCCCTATATTCCATCTGTGAGATGCATGGAAGCAGCTTGTTGTCATAAACTATCACAAAATACATGCATGCATAATTACTTATTCAAAAATTTATAGTTCCTTGCTATGTGTGTGTTGTGTGTGTGTGTGTGTGTGTGTATATATATATATTCATGAGTAACTCACTTGAATGAGATTAGAGACCACAGAAGCCCTAATATACTTGAGTATGTGTTTGGGTTTCGAGAAAGCTTCCTTCCAACAACGATGAGTATAAGCCTCATCATGACAAAAGCATGTGGCATTTCTTGAATGGTCGGTGCGGCGCCAGCTTTTGTATCAGCTTCTTCCTCCGGCATTTGAATTTTGGTGCTGTCTCTGAAGCTAATTTCTTTCCCTAATATATAGAGTAATGAAATTAGTCACTTAAATTAATGTAGTTAACAGATGTAGCGAGACCTAATTATAATATATATGTTAATCTCTTCAAGAAAAATTAGAAAAGAAAAGAAAACTGATTTTGAGACATACGTTAGACATCATAATTAGTAAATGAAAACTTTTTTGGGTACTGTTTCAATAATGGTTCTTTTAATTAAGATCATGAGTACCAATTAGGCAATCAAGTAGGTGTCCTCTATCATTACACACGTGCCTTGAGCAAATGATGGCGCCTATCAAGTAAGATTCTGACTAAGGCTACATTGAGGTGATGGGTGTGTGAATACAATAAAAAAAAAATGATAAAAAAAGTTACAATATTAAATAATAATAAAATAATAATAAAAAAATATAAAAAATAATAATAAAATATTAAATACTAGTGTAGTCTATCCAAACACAGTTTAGTATTATATATTACAGTATCATTATTTAAAAATTTAAATATTAAGATAAAATGATAATTCGAATTCAAAGACATTTTTTATTTTGATACGATATAAAACAAACCCTTATTACAAAAAGTTAGATCAATAAAAAGATATTATATTATTGACATGCTTATTATATCATGTGTTTGGAATGGAAAAATAACTCAAGAGACCTTTTGATCCCTTGGGCTAGTTTTATTTTTATAGAACAATGATAACTATACAATATATTTTATAATATATATTTTAAAGTTAGGATATTTTTATAAAATATTTTATTAAATTACCTTTTATTTAAAATATAATAATGTAATGTGTCATAAAAGTGACGTATGTTTATATTTTTCATTTTTATATATTGATTTGCTATTGGTGAAGCGTGGACGGCGCCACATCTTTTATTCAGCCTAATCATGTCAGGAGCACTCAATACCAGTGGACAAATAAAACGAAAAAAAAAAATGGAAAATGAAAAATAAATTAATAGACAAGTTAAATACATAAAGTTATGTTGGAGTCTTGTCTGAGCACTCTCGGTCATATAATTAATGTCTTATTTTGTGGAAAGTTGGACAATATATTTCATATTTTATGTAACAAAATTAAAGTTAATTCCCTACAACTTATAAGACGACTAACCAAACTTTATTTGGCCTCCAAAATCTTAACCAATCTTTGAAATTAAATGCATCTTCATAATTAATTCCCCACTAATCTGATCAGCAAATAATTCAGTTCCTAATTAGATGGTAAAAACTACATTAAGGAAATGATAGAGGCAAATTATAATTTTTGCAAACTCTTTCAATAAAATATTGAGAGAAATGCTACAGATACAAAATTATTACACAAAATAAATTCATAAACTGATGTGTCTTTATGAAATCTGTAAAATCTACTTTATAATAAAAATAACTTTACATCATATCAGATCAATTTATAAATTTATTTTCATATAATTTTTGGTTAAATTATTTTTCAAATATTAAAAGGCCTTATTTTTTTTAAAAGAAGAGGTCGATCGGTACTGAGAGTTAGGTGGAGAAATGAAAGCTGCTTGAACAGTAACACTGTTCTAAGTACAGTACTTAAAACTGTTCGTGCCTCTTGTTTTTTTTTGGCGTGGAGATGATCAGTTATGATTTATGAAACAGTTGTCTCTATGTAGTTTTGAGAATCGAATTGATAAACCTAAACCCTCCTCGGCTCCTCTCATGGAAGTGAGAAATGCCACACGACAACGATCTCTCATCAATTTCTGAGGACAAAAAAAAAAACGCCAAAAGATGCAGATGCATGCTTGGTCCATCCGACCCCTACCCAACAATACAATTAGGAAAATGCAAGTGTTTTTGGTTCCGTAATCGACAAAGACAACCACAGTTAATTCCTTATCAGATGTATCAACCTCAGACCAGCTTAATCTGTCAGGTTTATGCAGAAAACAGTCATGGCCTCCGGAGACAAAACGTGCAGTACCACGATCTGAAAAGGGTTTCATGTCTGCTTGATATTTCTCACGTATTTAGAAACGACAGCAGGACACACATCAGTAGGGTACTGGGTACGTACCTGCAACCATGACATCTTGGTACCCTTGTCTCTCCCCCTGCGTACATGACTTCCCTGGTGAATCCCACATCATCTTCAAGCCGGAGAACGTCGGAGAATTCTGCCGGAAAATCCTACCGGCAACTGGGGACCTCGACCATACAGGAGTGTTCGCAGCCGTGGTCGCCGTCGTCGTCTCTAGCTCGTTGAAATTCGAGGCCCGTGGCGTCGGTTGAAGCGAGTAGGCGTCAGACGACGCGTATCCAGATAACCGGGGACTCCCGGAGCGGTACCCAATAGCTAGGTCCGCGTGCCCGAATGCGGCATCGTGCGGCAGTAGTGATACCGGGGTGTTGATAGAGAAGATTTCGGCGTTGGAGAGGTTTGAAGCTCTTGGGGTGATGGCTATGGAGGGGGACAGAGTGGACTGATCGGGGGCGGAGGATGTAGACCGTCGGATGCGAACGCGGATAGTGCGGCCATTGTCATCAAGTTCCGACTCGGTACGGAGAGGGTCTCGGCCGTCGAGCGATATCACGTCGTTGTCGAGCTCGAATTTGGTTATCGAGGCGGCGGCGGAGCCCGGAAACTTGGATTGGATCAGCAGGGTAGCGGCTCGGTATTCGAAGAGGAAGAGCAAGAGTGTGTACCTAAGAATATGTACGAAACCTCTCCTTAATTATAAGCATTAGAACTCAGTTATATATAATGCGCACACAAACTTCGATATGGAACTATATTGCCTAAAGTATCACACCTGACTTGCATCTGAATTACTGCTAAAACAAAGACTTTTAAGTGTTAAACCTAAGCTGATTAACATAAACTTTTGAGGTTAGAGAATCTGCTTTAAATATATGGTATGAGATGGGACTGACGCTCATTTTTGTGTTTTTTGCAACTTTTCGGCTTCCTTTCTGCAAAAGGTCTAGCTAAGTTACTATCACCTAAATCTAAGAGAAAGTGATCACAGAGAGAGCAGTATCAAGAAAAAGACCCATAAACCAAGCTTTCACAAGAATCAAGATGATGACTAGCAAAGAAAAAATGAAAGAAAAAGAACAGAGAAAATGTTAGTTTGCAGTAGTACTACCATATGATGCATTGAAGCACAACCACCTGCACCATGCGGCTCTGAGTGAAATCTCCATACATGGCTTTGAGTAAAGGAATTCCCATGACGAGTGTGTTGGGCAAAGTAGCCACAGAGAAGAGAGTGATGAGCCAATCCAAGCTGCCATTGAAGAAGATAACCCACAGTGAGAGCAAGACAAGGACTAGAACCTTAGAGAGAGTGTCGGCCAGTATGAACTTGGTGTCCATTTGGTAGGGATTGTTCAGAGATATGAAGTGGAAGGACAGCACCGGAACCGCAAAGACGGCCACGAACCGGTTGATCCCTGAGCACTGCTCGGGAGTGAATATCTTCCACCATTTCACTGAGCTATATGCTACCAACATTGCGAAATATAGAGGAACCATTGCACACATGACCTTGTAGAAATCATTCCCAGTTATCATCTCTCCAACTGATCTCTCAGTTTTTTTCGGTCAGTCTGAGTGTTTTTTGCCTGTGGAGGAGGCCGAGGATTACATTATAGTAAAATGAAGAAGGAAGTCAGCGTTTATATAGGAGATTTATGGACGAAAATGCCCTTCTATGAATTGTATCGTCACTTTGGAGATACTTTAGTACTGAGCTTAATGAGATATATTAACTAACAAAAATAATCTTTCCCAATCTCCTACTATTTATTCACTCTCCACACATTATATATATATTTTTTTAATTTTTTCTTTTATCAAATATTTATTATATGAATAGTGAATAAAAAATTTAAAATAATTTAAAAAGAATAAATTCAAAAACATATTAAAATATTAAAAAATTTAAAAATTTAAAAAGATATAGAGTGTTGAATGTAGTGGATGACTAATTGTCACATTTAATTTAAAAGAAAAAGAGTGTCTCAATTTCCACGTGGCAAATATGAAAATCCATATTCTGTACTACTGTATCATGGTCCTCTCGGTTGTTGGAGACACGGAAATATGCCATTTTAAAGTATTAATGACCTAATGAGAGAGCACCAATTACAACATTTTTACTGATTAAGATAGTTTTATCATGAGCCATACTAGGTCAACGAGGGTTAGCCATGATGTTTTTTTTTTTTCCCCAATCATATAATTAAGAAAAAAATCTGTTCATCATTATCTTTTTCATCATCTTCTCATCTTTTTATGATGTCGTAATATGAAATGATAAATTTACAAGTGAAACATAATTAATAATCTTCAATCATCTAATGCCACATCATGAGATGGTGAGAGGATGATAAAAAAATAGATAATGAGTATCATTACTTTATAATTAATGTATAATACACTTCATTTTATGTCTCAAGGATTTATAATCATGAGTAATTCTATATCAGAATAGTAGGATAGATGTGATATGAGAGTAATATGTACAAGGTTTTCTAAATAAAAGAGTTGGATTATCTATAAAACACAATCAAATAAGATGTATATGTACACAACATGTAGTTATAATAAATGTACTAAAAGTCTAAAACCAAATGTAGAATAAGTTTAGAATAGGGCTTGTCGGATTGTCGAGCCACTAATCTGACATCATACTTCCTATGTACGGGTGGCAATATGTTTGGGTTTGGCGTTAACGGGTTCGAGTCAAAACAGGTTGACTCATTTAGATACGATTTATAAACAGTCAACCTGCTTAACACGAAATTAACCCGTTTTGACCCGTTTAGAATTTATTTCAAAATTAAAATTTTATTATTGTTAAGCTGTAATATTAGTATTTCTCAGTATGCTAATGTTTTTATTATTGGGATTGTAATTTTAGATTTATGCCCATATCTGTTATTGTATGATTTGTAATATTAGTTTTATTATATGTAAAAATATAAAAAAATATTAATATATATTTTAAGATATTATGGTTATTAATAAATATAGATTTTAACTTTGATGTGAGATGATGTTAATCAGGTGAAATGAGTTATGCGTTTTAGTTCAACTCATTTACATGAAACAAATGGATTTAAATGAGTCATGTTGTATTAACATATTTTTAATTGGGTGACACAACACAACATTTTATCTAAATGGGTTGGGTTTGGATTTGGAGATTTGACACGTTTACCTTAACAAGTTGGGTTCGAATTAACTTATATAGTTAAATATTCATAACTTGACACGACATGAACACAATCTAAAAATACGATTTGCCACCTGTATTCCTATGTATACTTTCAAAGTGGTGGCATGAAACAATATCGTGGACACACCCGAACAGACATTAAAAAAAAAAGAAAAAAAAAAAAGAAAAACATAACTAATAAGAGCATCACCTATTAGTGAAATTTCCTAATGTAGTAAATATCATGTTCAAGATAGTATTTTTCTCAAAAAAAAAAGAGGTAAAAATAAACAGTAGACAGGAGCCAAAGTACTAAAAGTGTTCAAACTTTAAAGTGACAAACCACCGGCCCATATGCAAAGTTACCATTCGAAAGAAAAGGGAATTTTGTACTTGATTTGACCCTGATCATGCGCGCAGAGCAGTAGTGAAGCAAGCTCGAGACCCAAAAATCATGTGTCCTGGCCACCTTCAAAACCTCTTCTGCTATCTCACATACACTATATATGGAGTTCAACTTCTTTCCTCGTGTCAAGTGATCGATCATTGAGAATCTAGAAAGAAATCTTCAAATCCGATGTTAATGATCGATCTTCCCAAGGGTCCCGCTCATATATAGTTTACTTGTATATAAACATCAATGGGCTTTTGCTCTAATCTGTTTTCTCTTCTTTTTGTCATTTTTCCCTTCTGATAAAAGCTCATTTTGAGTTTGATAAAAGTAAAACTTTGGGGTTGGTTTGGAGACCCACTGTAAAAAGTGAGGAAGAAGAAAGTTTAACCCACTTTTTCGAGTACTATATTATATCATAAAAATGTCTGTTGCTTCTCATAAAGTTTACGTGTTTTTAAAATGCATGGGAGTGTGCTTTTAATATGTATAATCTATACACTTCTGTCAGAAAAGTTCAAATCTGATCTGCAGCCAACAACATATCATGTTTATATATATATATCTATATATATGTATATGTATGTGTGTGTGTTCCACACACAAACACATGAGTATGTTTACAGCTTCCGAGTTTAAGCCATCACCATGCATGTTTGTATAACGTACGTATCTGCAAATTAATTCCAGATACCCGAGCTATCCTTCACTTGATATCGGTTGATCCGTCTCAAAGTTCAAATATCAGTCAATTTTAACATAGGAGGTACGTACGTACATAGTACTTAAACTGCCAGTACTTGAATCGACCTAAAGGCCGGTAACATCAAGTGAATAGATCTGCTTGTGAAGGATATATATTTATATATATATATATAGAGAAAAATACTACTCTTACTATTTATTTTTACCGTTAGTTTTTATCGTTGTGAGTTTTTTATTTTTTATTTTTATTATTTTTTACTTCATAATTAAATAAATGTTTTTTAATAATATTATGAATTTTTTATTTTTTTTAAAATATTTAAATGTGTTAAAAAATAAGTGTAAAAAAATATAAAAAAAAAAATCCCAAAGACACTAGCGGGAGCCGGGCTCCCAGCGTGGGAGTAGCACCGCCCTGTATGTATAATATCTAGCCAGGGCTTTCAACTTTTAATGGAAGCGCATGCAAAAGCTAATTTTTCACTAATTAATCGGATGAAAAAAGTAGTTGACGTGGAGGCCAGAGATCATGCAGCTACCTAGCTAGTAGGTATATGTCTAAACATATTCACATGATAATTAGAATTCATTCAAATTACAAGGCGCTGCGGCAGCAGCAAGTGCAAAGATGATGGAACAAGACATGATCAGGAGATCGAAGAGAATAGATCAACAGTAGGGTGTAGTACGTACTATATATATATATATATATATTTTCTGAGTAAAGTGATTTCATTTGCCTCTAAATACCCCAGCAATAATTGTCCTCTTTGTGTTGTTTCCTTTTTGTTGTTTTGATAGCGAAACGACATGATCCATGTGGTTTTTGATAGCTATGATCTAGTCCCACCTCTCTGATCCCGTGCATGGCAGCAGCAATAATTCAACTTTTTTTTTTTGTTTTTAAAAAAAACACAGAGATACGTAGAATTAAAAGTAGATTTTTTCAGAACTTCTGCTGCATTTTGCCTAGCTCCCCTTGTCTTTTCTCTCTGCCTCTCCTTTGAGATAATGTACTATAGCATTCCTCTAGGTAATCGTCCACTACACGAACAGTACTACAGGGCCCAATGATCAGGTAATTAAATATCTGAGCTGCTGAGAGCACTACAGTGGTGTAGTTCAAATTTGATAGAAAATTTCCTTCAACTAGTTACTTTTCAATACTATCAAATTACAAATTCTCAAAATCTATTACTATTATATTAAAATATTAATTTTAACAATTTTATTTATTTTAATTGTAATTGTAATTGAAATATTTATTTATTATTAAAAAAGTACACATTAATTAATTGCTAATGCTCATATTATTCCAACTGATATATAAATTTTTTAACGGTCTTTTTGAAGATTAGAAAATTTTTCAAAAGAAAAAAATGTATTTTAGATTTTTTTTTTACTGGGAAACCGAAATATTTCTAAACTCTGGAATAGCCAAATGTATACCATACACGACTTCCCTTTATTTTGGAATAACAAAACTCATGAGTTACTGAGTTCGTTTCTCCCACAAGGCTGAAAGATTATTTCAAGCCAAAAAATAATTTGGCCAGCAATTTGGGTTGGTTAGACTTAGCCAGCCAAGAAGATGATGGACAAATTTACTGTAGATTTGGCTTGTTTGATGTAGATGTTTTTTAAGCAAACTATCTAAAATTTGGCCAAAATTTGACTGTGCGTAGTTCACTACTAGTGCTCTAATAGATCCCTCACCATACAGATTTTTGCATGTGTACACCATACATCGACGTTGATTCTAATAATTAGCAGCACGTATGTACACCAATTGGATGATGTTTAGATCGATCTCAGAATTTTTTCATGATTTTGAAAAGGGTTGAGAGGAGTGTGTGGTTGGTATGGTGGAGGGTTGTGCAGAAGAAGTGAGGAAGGGTGAAGTAAGAAGTAACAATTTGTTAGTCACAAGCTAGAGAAGAAACGGTGTCGTGGAGTAATAAGAAGTTGTTAGTAATTCAATACGTTGTTGCTTTGTGTAGTAGGAATTGAATAAATAAGTGCTAACGCAATCGTTTCATTAATTGATTCAATGTAATT